>CAUYUJ010012781.1:0-32114 GCA_963575745.1 Prorocentrum cordatum
CCTCCTCCTCCTCCTCCTCCTCCTCTTCCTCCTCCTCCTCCTCCTCCTCCTCCTCCTCCTCCTCCTCCTCCTCCTCCTCCTCCTCCTCCCCCTCCTGCTGTGAAGGTAAAACACGGCGTCGGGGTCTGGGTCCCCGTCCCGTGCGGCGGCTTGCAAGGGTGACGAAGGGGCGATTTGGATGAGGCCTCGGTGGAGGAGGGGAGGGAAGGAGGGTGATGAGGAAGAAAGGATGGAGGAGGAGGAGGAGGAGGAGGAGGAAGAAGAGGAGGAGGAGGAGAAACGCGGGGATGGGGAAGGAGAGGGGCATGTTGAGGAGGGGGGGAGGACACGAGGATGACGAGCGGGGGCAAGTGGAGCAGCGGCAGAGGAAGCGGAGCAAACGAGAGAACGGTTATTTTGGACCCTTGGTCCAGAGAGCCAAGGGCTTTAGAGTCGCGGGCTGGTAGCCGAAACTGGGATATATGTGGGAGTCGGGAGCCGTGAGAGTTGGTAACCATGACCTTTTTGTTCAGACATCCCGTTGCCATCGGCAAGTCCCGCCACCGTGCCAGCCCCGCAACTTGGGAGGCGACTGTTCGGAGTGCGCCGAGGAAGCCATAGCGCGTAACTCCTCGTGCCCAGAAGCTTGGTAGCCGCAACATGAGACACGCTATTCCGCGTCGTGCCGAGATTAGGTTCTCGTCTTCACCTGATGTTTGTCCCTTCTTTGGCTCCTGGGGGGTCTCGGGGGTCCCTTGGGCCATTTTAGGCTGTCTTGGAGCTTGGGCAATCTTGGAGCTCTCTTGGGTGATCGTGTGGCCCTCTTGGTCGTCTGGGGCATCTCTTGTGGCCGTCGTGGGGCCGTAGTTGGGCCGTATTGGGGCTGTCCAGGGGCTCTCTAAGGCTAACTCTATTTGGCCTCTCTGCAAGCCCTCTCAGGTCATTTAGGGGCTTTCTTAGGAGCCTTCCTATGCCGCCGAGGGGCCCTCTCGGGCCGCCTTGACGCCCATCTTTGGAGGATGGTGAGGCAGTGCGGAGGCTATCTTGGGCCGCCTTGAGGCCATCATGAGGGCATCTAGGGCCGCTCGGAGCTGCAAGAAACTCGGTAATATTTGCATACCCAAGTCTTTTGTAAATCATTGAAGTTTCATATGGGATGTTGGCTTCTTCGGGCCCCACTGGGGGTCCTCCTGTGGCCCTCTTGTGTCTTCTCGGGGGCCTCTTGGGCCGTCATGAGGCCACCTTGGGCCGCCTTGGGGCCATCCTGAGCCGCCTTGGAGGCATATTTCGCCACCTTGGCGGCCTTGGTTGCCTGCATCGGCTGTCTTAGAAGCTCGGGAGGTCTGACCACGAGTGTCTTCATGGATCGCGGCCCCGGGAGTGCGCACGCCTTTGTTTTTCTTGCAGGGTTCGTGACCTGGGGAGCGCAAACCCATAGTTTCTGGCATGGGGTCGCGGCATGGGGATGATCTCGGGCGGACCTGTTGTTTTTCTTGTTCTGAGGGGCCGTGGCCTCGGGAGGGGGGGGGGGGGTGATGCAGGCGGAACTCGGAGGGCAGACGAGTGCAGAGGCCCTACCGGGCAGGACTCGGCACTCTACCACGCCCCCACGTGCCAGGGGGGCACGGTGGCAGACTCCAGGTAAGTACATGGTCGTCGTTCTCCATCCGTCGTGCGCGGCGTGACAAGGCGACTCCAGGGTCCGGGGAGAGTGCCCCCATGCGGCGGCATCCGCAACGTGCCCTAACCACGGCGTGGAGGCTTCGACATCGCGGCACGTCTCTTGCTCCTCGTCCTCTTCCTCCCCCCCACGCTGCCCGCCACCATCCTCATCCTCTTCGATCGCTCGTCCCTTCTAATATCGGCTCCATCCCCGTAAATCGATTCATCCACCCGAAGGCCCCAGAGTTCTCGACCCCGTCCCAGGGTCAAGCTTTCATCCCTCGGCCCCGGAGAGGCCCGAGAACGGCCCGTGGGGGCCGAAGTTTCGGGACGACGCCGTGATTGAAAACAACAAGGCGCCACAGCTATTCGGGGCCCCCCTCTGCCTCCCAAGGGCCACAGACCCTCGACGCCGTGAGCTTTTCACAGCGTGGACACCCCAGAGGTCTCGATCTCGTCCCTGGCTCTGGCTTTTCCTCCTGCGTCGTGTTCTCGACGGTCCTCGGGGCCCAGAGCACGGAAGAGAGAGAGAGAGAGAGAGACGCGGTTTGCGACGTGAGAGGGTATGGGCCTCCCTCCGCTTTCGCTTCCCGCCTCCCCCCCCCCGCCCCCTGCACCCCCGCCGCCCCTCGTGGGCGAAACACGCCTCCGCATCCGCGGCCCCGCGGGGCGGGGCCTCTGGGCCGCGACCCCGCGGGCACGGGGCGTCTCGCTCGCGCAGGCCCTGGGCGGGACGCAGCCGTGCGACCGCGTGTGAGCGGGATCGCGCCCCGGAGTCCAGACCGCGAGGGCGCGGATGTGGATAGGTTCGCCGCTTGCACCCCGGCACCCCCCGCCGCCCCTCCCCCACCCCCACGCTGAGCGAGGGAGGGAGGAGGAGGCGAGGAGGCGCAGGTGCAGGGGGACGAGGGGACGAGAGGAGGAGGAGGAGGAGGAGGACGAGGAGGAGGAGGAAGAGGAGGAGGAGGAGGAGGAGGAGGAGGAGGAGGAGGAGGTGGGCAGGAGCAGGGGAGTTAGGAGGGGCAGGTAGACTGGGAGGAGGAGGAGGAGGAGGAGGAGGAGGAGGAGGAGGAGGAGGAGGAGGAGGAGGTTGAGAAAGAGGAGGAGGAGGAGGAGGAGGAGGAGGAGGAGGCCGTGGTTTTCTTGCACACGTATATGCTACTCATCCGACGCACTTCGAGAGCGCAAGCCACACTTGTCCTCATGGGTGGCACAACCTAGTTCCAGATCGGCGGGTTGAGCTCTCTCATGCACCTCCTTGCTGATGGCCGTAACCACCAGCTGCGAGTTGGGGCCTCCTTTTCCAACCTTCACTACCTCCTGGATCCACCTGCCTTTAGCTGTCTCCCCCGCCGTTCCCCCGACTAACCTGAAAGTCGGGCATGTCCCTCTACTCTGGAGGTAGGAAAAGGTGTATGGTAGAATTTCATGTAATAACGGGGAAGATGGTGATGTTCTTTATCGCAGATAGCTTCGCCATTTCGACGATTGGCATCATACCCCTTTCCGACTTCCAAATCTACAGGGGGGAAATTCAAAAAAGTAAAAACATAGTATGGGGATGAGTTTTCGACCATCGTTGAGTATTTTGAATATTTGTGGGTATGATTAATTGTTCGTCCAAAATCCGCCTGTAGGGGGACATGCCCGACCTAAGACTAACCTGTTCCTCTCTACTCTCGTGGTGGGATCGGGCGGGGTCGCACCCTGGGAGGGAAGGGGGAGCAACTCGCCGCTGGCCACCCTGGCGAAGGCCTAGGTGGCTACGGCCACCGGAGCCGCCAGCACAGCCAACGGAACACCTTCAGTCTCCCTCACTTCCGCCCACCCAGCCTGAACTTAGCACCGCGCTGCAGTGCCTCACCGCCGCGCGCGAGCAGCCTCACCGCACACGAGTGATGTTATAAGTTATACGATCGGGGAAACGTAAGATTAAGTCGGGCACGCCCCTCTACAGGAGAAATGTACAAAAGTAGTCCAACAATAGTCGGGGGACGATTTGTTTTACTATGTTTGATTATTTTGAATATGTTTGGGGTAGTTTTGGTTTTTCGTCCCAAATCCGCCTGTAGGAGGACATGCCCGACCTACACGCAAGACTGGAGTGCGCAAGAATTCGGGTGTACCGACGCTTCTTGACGAGCGCGTCCTGGATTTTGACGGTCCAGTTTTCGTGGGATGTTTGCAGTGGGAGCTCGCGTCAAATTGCAGTCTGGTTCTCGTCGTTTTCAGGATGGCCCCGTCAACACAAGTCCCCCGAACCCGAGTCTTACGTCTCCCCGATGCCGGGAGTAGGGGGGGGGAGGCAGATGCTGCAATCCTGCCACCAGACGGTCCGCTGCCGTCTGGCTAGCTTGGTGTTGGCCACGCCTGCGCACCCATTCTCAGTTTTTCCACCGCGCTTTGCCGCACGCCGCCATGCAACCTGACCCTCCCGCTCCCTGAGGCGTCCATCCATCCATCCGGTAGAGGGAAACAATTACTGAACACCCCCCCTCCCCCCCAAACTCAATGTCGGCACGCGCGGGGGAGACTGCGGTCGAAGTGAACATTGGGGGGAGGGGGAGGCGTTGACAGATGAACGTGGCACGAGTGTTCGCTGATTTGTTCCGAGGCCTGTCGTTTTGCCCCACTTTTTGCCTGTCTTCCAGCCTCTCACGTTGCGGCCGCCGGCCACCTGCGGGAGGTTCGATGGACGGATGGTGGGCTTCGGAGGGCGCAGCGCTCCTGCCACTGGCAGGGCCTCCGGCCCAGCACATGGCGCGGACCTCCTCTTACCTGGTGGGGGTCCCTGGGTGACCCCCGGCCGCGGCCCCGGCCACCCTTCGTCTGCCTCGGCGGGCGAGGCTTTCCAGGCCGCGACTGGGGGCTCGCTCTCTCGAGATCGCCCTACGGGCGAGGGGAGGGGCCCTGGAGTCTGGCGAGTGCGGCCCCGGCCGCGCTGGCGCACCCTCTGTCACCGCCTGCCACCACGCCGACAGATCCGCCCACCGCTTTGCCCCACCACTGCCGCACCGTGCCCCCCCTCCAGCCTCTCAGAGCGGCCGCGCCGACACCAACCTGACGGACAGGGGGGTGGCTGGGAGGATGCGGCACCCTTGTCACGAGAGAGGCCGCCGCTACGAGATGGCGGAGACCTCCCCGTGCGGGATCCTGGATTGGCCATTGGTCGCGGGCGATGGTTCCCTGACCGCGGGGTCGTCCCCGTGGGGTCCCCTGTGGGTGAGGTGAGAGGCCCCTACGCCATCGAGTGTTCAGCAAGTGTGGCCCCGGCCGCGCCTGCGCACCCGCATCACCGCTCGCCACCGTGCGCTTGCCGTCGCACAGCCGCCACCGGCCCCCCACTCCTCCCCGTTATTGGACGTCCATGCGCCTACTCCAGATTTCGTAATACAGGGAGGGGGGTCTCATTTCTGGGGGGGTCTCTTCCAGGCTATCTTGGAGGGCCTGGGGGGTCTGGGGACGATGTTTTGGAGGGTTCTCCCATGGGGGAGGTCTGAAATGGCTTGTCTTGGAGGGTCCAGACCCCCTCCCTTTTATTACGAAATCTGGAGTATGCCTTCTTACCCTCTCTCTCTCTCCTTCCCCATTCCCCCCCCCGCGCTGGGGGACCTAGCTACCCCGCCCCTGGGGAGCCTGCTCGTCTCTCTAGCTCTTTTCCGCTATGCATGCGATTCGTTGGATCGTCCACTCCCAGGGTCGACCGACCGGGCGGGGGGGAGGCTGCGTCGGTCCGACACACTAGCCAATAGCTGCAAGGTGTATGGAGGAGGAGGAGGAGGAGGAGGGGGAGGAGGAGCAGGAGGAGGAGGAGGAGGAGGAGGAGGAGGAGGAGGAGGAGGAGGAGGAGGAGGAGGAGGAGGAAGAGGAGCAGAAGCAGGAGCAGGAGGAGGAGGAGGAGGAGGAGCAGGAGCAGGAGCAGGAGGAGGAGGAGGAGGAGGAGGAGGAGGAGGAGGAGGAGGAGAGGGAGGACAAGTGCAGACCCACGACGCATCAACGATGCTGCAATAGACCCTCCCTCCAAGTTCCCTCTTCATAGAATCCTCTGCGTGGGACCCGTCAGAGGGCAACCGTATGAGAATCCTCCACCGTGGCAAAGCAAAGCACTGCCCCTGGGATTTCAACACCGCGGCTCAGCATCATTGTGGCGTCCTGAAGTGTTCTAATCGCGCCGGAGTGCCGTTCGTGGGCCGTCAACGCCGCGAGTCAAAGTGATTTCTGCGTCTTGGCAGGTTTAACTCGTACCAGAGCAACATCCCTGGAACTTCGACCATGTGAACACATGTAACTGCAGCCAAGTTTGAAATTGAATGTGTGCGGCGCTACGGCGAGAGTCACATGTTGAACAAATAACGGCCTTCCATGTTTGAGGCTGCCGCAAGCCTTTGCATCCTATGTGAGCGGCGCTATTGCGAGAGCCATATGTTGAAAACGGCCCGCCTTTCAATCGTGAAATTGCTGCAAGCTGTTAAGTCGCATGTGCGTGGCACTAAGACGAGATCCCCATGTTGGAAACGACACGCCCTGAATATGTGAAACTCTTGCATGTTTTACGAATGCATTCGGCGCTAAGGCGAGAGCCACATTTTGAAAACTACCCGCCCTCAATCCGTGAAGCTCTTGCAAGTGTAAAACGAGCGCGCGCAGCGCTAAGGCGAGAGCCACATTTTGAAGACTACCCGCCCTCCATGTGCGAACCTGTTGTCCATAGGTTAAGCTTGAGGGTCATACATGGAAGCGCCGGGCCCGCCCTAAAAACTTGCCTCCGGGTGCGACAGGAAGAAGTTATTTCTCAGGAAAAGGAATGGAGGAGGAGAAGGAGGAGGAGGAGGAGGAGGAACAGGAGGAGGAGGAACCGCAGGAGGAAGAGCAGGAGGAAGAGCAGGAGGAGACGGAGGAGGAGGAGGAGGAGGAGGAGGAGGAGGACAACAAGGAGAAGCAGGAGGAGAAGGAGGAGGAAAAGGAGGAAAAGGAGGAAAAGGAGGAGGAGGAGGAAGGAAGGGAGGAGGATGAGGAGGAGGAGAGGAGGAGGAGGACGTGGACCCCTCCGCGCCGCCGCTGCCGTGCCCCCCAGGGCAGCCACGCCCAGATCGAGACCCTGGTGGCTGGCCAGGCGTGGGCGCGGCGCCCTGCCTCTCGCCCCGGGAGCGCGGCCTCCCTCGACGATGTTCGGGACGCGTGCCAGTCGGGGGGGGCCCTAGATCGGGGCCGGCCAAGAAGAGGAGGAGGAGGAGGAGGAGTAGGAGGAGGAGGAGGAGGAGGAGGAGCAGGAGCAGGAGCAGGAGCAGGAACAGGAGCAGGAGCAGGAGCAGGAGGGGCAGCTGCAGGAGCAGGAGCAGGAGCAGGAGCAGGAGGGGCAGGAGCAGGAGCAGGAGCAGGAGCAGGAGCAGGAGGAGGAGGAAGAGGAGGAGGAGGAGGGGGGCCTTCTGTCCGTCTCCACCTGACACATCATCCCAACCAGCCAGCGACTCCTGGAGCGAAGGCTCCAGGAGTCGCCTGGCTCTTCGTTTGATCGATCCACCAGGGCGGACCGGCCCTGGGGGGGGGGCTGCGTCCGACGAATCCTGTTGCCTTCGGTGCCTCAGTGCCTCAGGGGGACTCTTGGGTGCCTCTTCGGGCCTCAAGTGGGTGCACGCGCGTGTGTGGCAGCCGTGAGCTGTTGAGCAATCCACCCTGGCGATCGAGCATTCTCTGCATTCCCTCAAACGTTGCACTCTGAGTTCCAGCCAGAGCGGCACACGTCCAGCACGTCGCCACAGATCGACAGCAGGCGGAGAGGAGGAGGAGGAAGAGGAGGAGGAGGAGGAGGAGGAAGAGAGGGGGAGGAGGAGGAGGAGGAGAGGAGGAGGAGGAGGAGGAGGAGGAGGAGGAGGAGGAGGAGGAGGAGGAGGAGGAGGAGGAGGAGCAGGAGGAGCAGGGGGAGGGGAGGGCGAGAGGGAGGAGGGAGCAAGCTGCCACAAAGAGGGCGCGCGCGCCCGGGAGGCGAAGCCGAAGACGGCCTTGGCCTGGCGCGGATCCTGCTTCAGCTCCGCCGAGGTCGGCGGTGTGCCCCCCCCCCGCCTCTCATCGGGGCCGTCAGAGATCGATGCAGGAGGAGTAGAGGTGGGCAGGGTGGGTCGGGCCAGGAGCCACCGGGCTCAGCGCAAGCCCAGCGCAACCAGCTTGGCAAGACCAGGCCGCAGAGGCCTTCTTGGGCGGGAGCACGACGACGGCGCGCTGGTGGGCTTTGGTCGCTCCAGGATGCTCTGCGCGCCGCCGCGCTGCGCTACAGTCGGACCGAGGTACAATCGGGGAAACGTAAGACTCGAGTAATCCGGAACTCGGGTTTGCCGACGTTTTTTGACGAGCGCGTCCTGGATTTTGACGGCCCGATGTTCGTGGGGTGTTCGCAGCGGGAGCTCGCGTCAGATTTCAGATTTGGCCTCGTCATTTCCATGATGGCCCCGTCAGGTCAACCCGAGTTCCCCGTACCCCAGTCTTGCGTCTCCCCGCTCTCAGCTCACCTCGACGGCCCGGCCACGGCGTAATGTGGCCACGGTGGCGTCGGCGGTCCGCAGCGGCGGCCACTGCGCCGGCAACAAAGTCCGACGACGGCGGCGCTGACGGTTCAAGTGACAAATCGACATAGCCACAAATAAACGCTGAGCTTAATGAAAAGGCTAGAAGATATTGGAGATGCAGGGAACGATGACGATCCAGGAAGGATGTATACGTATGGGAAATCCAAGCATACGCGTGTTGTTTTACTTGTGCCCAGAGCGACGGCGACGGCGGCGACAGCGTCGACGGCGGCGGCCGCCGCGACGTCGACGGCGGTGGCGGCGGCGGCGGCGAGCAGCGGGGGCGGGGCGACGCGTAGGTCTCGGCCAGCAGCTCCCGCCGGGGCGTGGCCTTCAGCGTGGAGCCGGGCTTCGTGGCCGTCGGGCGCGCCGTGGGGGGGAGTGGAGCCGTGGCGAAGCGCTCGGAGCCGCCGGAGGGCCCACCAGAGGATGTTCTGAGAACCGGTTGAGGCCTGCGCCCGGCAGGTTCTCAGAACATGCCTGGCTGCATGTACTTCATACGTCGGCTTTATGGAATAGGAGCGGTGTTGCTGCTGATGATGTCGAGCACTCGTTCGTAATGACTCATTATGGTTGATCTCCCCCTCGGGTAACCGTTGCATTTTTCAATCAAAGTGCTTCTACCAGGGCTTGCACCCGGTATTGCCAGGGAAGGTGAGGGGTCACCCAACTTGGCTGTTGGGCCCCGAACTACAACAACAACGGCTCCCGCCTTATACTCCCTTAGGCCGGCACGCAACTCGCATAATATCATTGAGCTGACAGAAAATTTGTTGGGGATCCAGGGTTGAAAGTACAGTACAGCAGCAAGTAGGAGGTAGAATACCAGTCAGGCAGTCGAGCGAGTTGCTGTGTAGAGCAGACAGCCTTCTGCGGTCGTTCGCTGTAATTACTTGGGTGGTTCTCTTCGCCCCAGCGCGGCACGGGCAAGACGCCGGCGGAGACACAGCGGCTATCGCTGCGCGTGGAGAGAGGGCACGAACAGATCACCGCGGCTCTCGGGTGCTAGTCCAGAGGGGTAGACAAAAGCAGGTTGAGGCAAAAGAAGCTGACATGACGCACTGCGTATAGACAGGCCGCCTTCTGCGGCCGTTCACTGAGTACCTGAGCGGGCAACTTCTCTTCGCCCCGGCCACGGCACGAGACGAAATGGCGGCGGACCAACGACGGCTAGTTATCTGCACGCTACATGAAACGCCCCGAATGTATTACCTTCCAGGACGGACGGTGCGGCATCAATCCAGGTTGGACTGCAGCGCCGACGGCGAACGCCTGTTGCTGAGCGGGCCAGGTGGAGAGGAGTGCCAGAATGGACGAGGCCCGCCCGCTTCGAGACCACTTGCACGGAAGGCCTCATTAGGCTCCTGCTGGTCAGGACAGGGCGGGAGGCCAAAACGGTTACGCCTGCCACGAGGCCCCCGATCAGTCTGAGGCAACACAGGCTGGTATGCCGCATTGCGCTTTGGCAAACAACCTGCCGCGGCCATTCGGTGAATCATTATACCTGTGTGGGCAAGTCATCTCTCCCCTTGCCACGGCACGAAACGAAACAGCGGCATACAACGGCGGCCATCTGCGCACCAACGGAGGTGGCGAGCTCGCATGCCCTCAGCAGCTCGAGCGGTGCGGCACCGGTCCTGCCGGACCGCAGCCCCGACGGTGGTTGTCCTGCTGCTGGCTCGGCCAGGCCAGGGCAAGAGGCTCCCCAAAAAAGCTGCGCCACAGCGGGCCGACCCGACCATAAACACCGCCAGGTTCGCTCCACATTGCCCAGGGACCGAAGACGCCTGGAGGCCGCTCTTGCTCGATTCTGTCGGATCGCGATGGCTGGAAAGGCCACCGATTGGTCAGGAAGTCACCCGCACACGATGACCAATGAAGAGCTTTTGAGATTTATGAGGCTTTCGATTCCGTCCCTGGAGTTACGTATTCGGCGTGTTCGTTTAGTTCAGAGTTGGGCCCGACGGCCTCTTCACCACCTTCAGGTTCTATGTGCACTGTTCGGGGAACTTCCTAATGAACAAATGGGGCCTCTTGATGACTCGGGAGGTTTAAGTTCGTCTGCATGCCCCTGGGCCTTCCAGCTGCGTGCCGATCTTCAGAGCATGGCTCAGGAGCTGGACCAGGAAGTTTGTGACGAAGTCGCTCGGGACTTCAGGCTGCTGCTCGACGAGGCGACTGCCTCATTCCTTGCAGGTGTTGATGTCTCTGCGTACAGATCGAGACAGTACACCGTGGAGATCGCGCCCGCAGACTTTGTATCGGCGCCACATGTGCCCCGCGAACTGGAAGAAGAGACTCCTCCCGCCCCTCTACCTTGGAAATGCTGGCTCCCCTCTGAGGATAACCCCGCTGAGGCTTGTATGGCATCGTTCAGTAACCGCAGGGACCTCATGAATCACCTCAGGGGAACCCATGGGCTAAGAAATGTATGTTATCTCGTTACGCCGACTAACATATGTGTTCACTGCAGGCAAATATTCGCATGCAAAGCTAACGCTGCTAAACATGTAATGGGATCTATGTTCCGTGGGCACTGTCAAACTGTGGGCCCCTCGGCCCTGAAAGAGTTGATCCCCGTGACCTCCTTCCAGTGCCCCGTTTGCGAGTTCGACGGCTCGAGCTTCAACGATTTCTGTGAACACTTGTGTACACACCTCCCTTTTCGGCCGCTCCCATACGTGGTTGATGTCCGAGAACGTGCAGCCGCAGCTGCCCGTGGAGCCTCTCTCGTGGTTCAGTGGCACGACGGTCCAGACCGCTGGCGTGAAGCGCCCAGGAGAAGGAGCCGAGGGGGGCCAGCCGTCACGCAGGCGCGCCGGCAGAGAGAAAGGAGCAGGCGTGTCGAAGGCCAACGACAGGTTGACACTCTCCTTGGCCCGCGAGGTCGCGGATCTCAAGAGCGCCCTGTACCTCAGGTACGAGATGCCCGACGCGTCGGCGGGCGTGGCGGCAGCAGGCAAAGCGGCGGGGGTGAAGTACAACAATCAGAGCGCCGAGATAAAGAAGCTCGAGAAGGAAGGCCACTCCGTCGACCACAAGCTTCGAGGGCCCCCGCACGTGCACGTGGCGATGGCATGCATCTTGCACGGGTGCAGCAAGCAGTTCGCGGAGGGCGCTCCACCAGACCACGTGAAGTTGCGAGACGAGATGAAGGAGTTCTACACCAACGAGATCTTCACCAAAGGGATAACGGCGCAGAAGCTGGGCAGGGTAATCCCGCATTTCAGGGTGCAGGTGCTCAAGGCGACCGACGGCGAGAAACCCAAGGCCATCATCTCCTGCCACTTCCACCGCGACATCAACATCGGTCTCGTTCTCTCTCGCCAACTCGAGGCTCTGATTCGAGGGTGGGGTCTACCTGGCAGGTGCGGCCCCGCGCGGGCCCTTGGAGAGGAAGCTAGCGGAGGAGGTCGGACCGAGGGAGAAGCAGCAGGTAGCCCCAGTAGATTTGACACATACATTGAGTTAGAAATCGCTGACGAATCTAGGGAGGCGGATGGCCAGCTTGGGTCGCCAGCTGCCCCTCCACTTCTCACCGAGCCTCTCCAGGGTATAACCAGCCAGCAGGCCCCACAGGGGGCCATACGTTCCTATTTTGTTTCTTCTTCTAGGACCAGGGAGGTCTTTCTGGGAGCGAACGGTTTCGTGATCTCGTGGCCCGTGGTAGTATTGAGCCAGCGGTACTTAATCGTCCCGCCCTGAGCACTTATGCCGCAGCGCCCCTCCCAGGTCCTCTCCCTATCACTCCGATAATATATGCCCCTAGAGCTAAGAAGGGCTCCAAAGGCAAGGGGGGGGGTCGGAGGTCGGGTGGTGGGCTTGGGTGAGGGCCCCCGTGCCTTTGGAGCCTGCCTCCCTGGGGCTGCGCGCCCACTCTGGGGAGTGCAGGACGGCCAGTGCCGCTTCTAAGCGGAGTGCGCTGGCTGTATTGCGATGTCTGGGGGGTGCAGAAGCTACCCGAGTCAAAGTCCTCTATCTCTGTATGTAAGCCTGACACAGCGTGTTGTAGCAGTGGGACAGGGATGACGGCAGGACTCCACGAGCTATTCATTCATTCATTCCCCTCCTCCTCCATCGACTCCTCCTCCTCCCTCCCTCCACCTACTCCTCCATCTCCTTCTCCTCCTCCTCCTACTCCTCCTCCTCCTCCTCCTCCTCAGGTCGCCTATGGCCCCGGGGGAAACCGCGCACGCTGAGCGCTGCCAGGCCCGCTGCTAGACACCACTCACCGTGCACAGCGCCAGACTGCATCACATGGCGAGGCGCTGCACGCTGGGGCGCCCGCTAGGCTGGGGAGACAAGTGGAAGGGGGGGAGCGCGGGTCAGTCTGGGCGGCCAGCGTTGCCTGCAACATTCTACGATGTTTGAAGAGAGCAAGGCAGGCGGTAACACGCCCAGTCCTTTTGCGCCGCTCGCATGGGCCCTTCCCCCACGGGCGGAGCCTGCAACGCGCATTGCGCACAGACAGACAACCTGCTGAGTACCTGAGCGGGCGAGTTATCCTCCACCAATCCGCCGCACGAGGCGAGACGACGGCGAGCCAACGGCGGCGATCCGAACGCTAAAGGAGGCAGGGAACGACATCACCTTGCAGAGCCAACGGTGCGATGCCAATCCTGCTGGGACGCTGCGCTGACGGCGCCCGCTTGCTGCTGGCCAGGCCAGGGCGGGGCGGGAGGCAATGATTGGGCAGGTCGCGGCACGAGACCACTTGCAGCGCAGGCCTTCCTGGGCCCCTGCCCAGGCACGCGGATGCCCTCCACCTCCGTGCGGCTCGGGTGGTTCGATGTTGCCCGTGCGGCCCGATGAAACGGGAGTTTGCGCTGCTGGGATCGCAGAAGGTTCTCATCGCGCACAGGTGCATTGAGGACAGGGGCTGTTCAGGGCTGGGCAGGGAGCCAACATGGGCTCATCGCGCTTAATCTAATGCGCACCGCCAGGCCGTCTCTACAGAGCAGTGGATGCTGGAAAACGCTCGCCACCAGCCCCGCGGGCAAGCCAACCTGGCGGGGAGGACATGGCCCTCCGTGTCTGCATCAGCGCACGAGGTGCTGTGCGCAGAGAGGCACGGCGTGCGCGGAGATCCTTTCTTGACCTGGCGGGAGCGGGTAGCTCGGAATAGCACCACTAGGGCATCGCACGCGCGGCGCGCTGCCGGGTGCACCATTCGCCCCAGCCGTGCTCACGTGGGCCCCTGGCAGGCGCACAACAGCGAGGCAGACGGCGGGCTGGCGGCCGCTGACGAGCTGCTGATTCTGGCGGGGATGAGCCCTCGGTATGGCACAAAGGGGGGCCTCGCACGCGCGGTGCGCTTTCGGGTGCACCACACAGTTGGGGCCCATGCCAAGAAACACCCTTCTTGCCTCTAGGGCACACTGGGTGTCTTGGGTATCGATGGTTTTGCCATGGGAAGCATGACGTTTCCACACTAAAATCCGATGGACGTCCCGAGGTCTCAGAGTTGGGTTTCTTGTGGAAGGTTTCCTGTGGTCGGGCCTCTTCTTCAAGGGACGGCCCTGGGCGTTTACTAAACAGCCCTGCCCTGTTTGATTCTTTGGGTGCGCTTACTAAACGGCTTCGCGTGTCTGGGTGGTTATTGTCTTGCTGGGTTTTCTGCCCTCTAGTCGGGCCCCTACTGTAAGCCCCCGCTGGGCTCGCGTCGGCCCCTGGAGAGAGAACACTGGGAGCCATGGCGAGGCATGCGGCAGGCTGGCGGCTGCCGGTGAGCTGCGGAACCCGGCGGGGCTGCGCGACTCGGGGTAGCCACAGGGGAAGTCTCGCACGCGCGATGCGCTTGCGTGTGCACCATTGGCCCTGGCTGGGCTCACGTGGGCCTCTGGCACGACCTGTCCTCCTGCGTCCTGAGTAGAGGTCCTTCGGACTCTTCTGGGCACCTCCTGACTGGCGGTCCCCGCAGATCTCTCAGGCAGGCATCGCCGATCAAGGTGCGTTTCTGTAGAGCGTTCGATTCTGGGCAGTTGGTCCGGCACGGCACCGGCAGGTGGTGGCAGTAGGACAGCGGTCGAGGACGTCGGTATCGCTGATTCTGCCGCCAGTAACTCGTATCTGGAATTTGCCTGCAACGTCGACCTTGCCTTATCCGTAGCATGCTCAGTCAAGGGTCCTTCTGCTCGAATAGTAGGGACCAGTGCTGAACGTTGTCCAATCGCCACTGCGTAGGCTCTGCCTCCGCTGGTAGGTGCGAAGGGCGGATCTGAAACAGGATCTGCTGGACGCGCCCCTGGGATTGTCGACGTCGGCACCGAAAGCCCCATAGCAGGATCGCCCAGTAGTACGTGCAAGCATCGGGGGGACGGGGAGTCGGGAGCGAGATGGCCCACCTCGTGGCTCTCGTTGCGAAACGTTCAGCGGGCGAAGAGCGGTATAGAACACACTCTTCCACCGTCGAGGACGCCTGCCTCCCGGGGGGCTGGAACGCTTCGATCCCTACGTGGCACCAGGGTATAGTCTTTGGCAGCCGCCCGGGGGCAGGCGTCCCCGACGGCGGAACAGTGTATGGCATACCGCTCTTCGCGCCCGAAAAAGTGGCCAGGCATACCGCAGGGGTTTAAACTTTGGCAGCCGCCCGGGGGGGCAGGCGTCCCCGACGGCGGAACAGTGCAGTATGGCATATCGCCCTTCGCCCCAGAAAAAGGTAGCCAGGCATGCATGACACAGTCCGTTGGGCGCCGCCCATGCCTTGGCGTGCACAGCCTCTCTTAGCTTGTGCGCACCCGCCTCGGGCTGCTCATGCCGCGGGCAGCGGGTGCGGCGCACTTCGCGGAGTTCAGTCGGGCATGTCCCTCTGCAGGAGGAATATATATATATATATATATATATATATATATATATTCAAAAATAGCCCAGGGATAGCATATGGCGACACTGTTTCGACGTTTCCTGACTGTGTTTGAATAATTCGTTGGCGATGTTTCCCGGGTCGCTCGAGCGCCGCCTGCAGGAGGACGCGCCCGGCCAAACCGCGGGGGCCTCGGAGGCCTCGAGCGCCCCCCGAGGCGCGATGGGCGCGACGAGGGGGAGGTGCCTCGGGAGGGGGGAGGAGGAGCGGCCCCGGGCCCAGCGTGGAGGGCAGCGCGCCCCCCCCCCTCGCCCGCGCTCGTGCCTTGTGCGGCTCGGGAGCGACGGCGCGGCATCTGCTGTTTCTCCTCCTCCTCCTCCTCCTCGTGTTTCTCTTCCTCCTCCTCCTCCTCCTCCTCCTCCTCCTCCTCCTCCTTCCTCCCGTTCCCTCCTGCTCCGTCCTGCTCCTTCCTCCTTTTCCTCCTCCATCCTCCCCCCCCCCCCCTTCCAGTTCGAGTCGCGCGGCCAAGATGAGGCCAAGGACAGCCCAAGCACCTCGAGGGGGGGGGGGGCGGGAGACTGGAAGGGCCCGGGAGGCCAAGGGGGGGGGCGAGGACATCCGAAGCGCTCCCCAAGAGAGACGGGAGGAGTGAAGGGCCCCGGGGCCCAGGATCGGGCGCTTCGTTCCGGGGGGGCGCTGAAGCAGTGGGGGTTCGAGGGCTGCAGGAGAGGGGCCCGGCAGGGGCCTCCTGGGGCCCCCGGACGTTGGGCGAAATGTCGACAGGTCTTCTCCCCACTGTTTCTTGTCCCCACGACGCTTATGCCGGGCCCGTCCCGCTACAGAAGGATTTTCAAACATAGTCAAACAACAATCCGGGTGCGATGTTTCGACTATTGTGTTGTATGTTTGATTATCTGTTTGAGTATTTTCTGTTCCGTCCAAAATATTTGTATGTTTGGTTACCCGTTTGAGTATTTTCTATTTCGTCCAACATCCGCTTGTTGGAGGACGTGCCCGAACATTGCGCAACGCCCGAACAAAAACATCCCGACCACCGATGGGAAGGCGGCAGGAGGTGCGACGAGGTGGAGGACGGACGAGCCGCTTGCCTTGCAACCATCTGCATTTCCACAGATTGTTGGAGGTCCGCAGGGATTCCTCGGACCAGCGCCAGGGTCCCCATGCGCCAGGGAGGGAGGTGCAGCGCCGATCCAAGCAGTCCGCGTGGACCTCCTGGCGTTTATGTCCATGCCGTCGTCTCCCTCCTCCAGGGGTGGGGAGGGAGGCGAGAGGAGGAGCGAGGAGTAGGAACGAGGGGGAGCGAGCTAGAAGGAGCAACACGCGGAGGAAGCACGAGGAGGAGGGAGGGAGGAGGGAGGAGGGAGGATGCAGCAGGGAGGAGGGAAGGGTGGGAAGGAGGGAGGGGGAGGGAGAAGCCCAGCCCTCCGACGTCAACGTCGATTCCCAGAGTTCCAGTCGGACATGTCCCTCTACAGGAGGAATCTTCAAAAATAGTCAGAAAGTAGTCGGGGGACGATTATTTTACCAGTTGCCACTATTTTCTAAGACTTTTTACGTTTTAGGTTTCGTCCAAAACCTGCCTGTAGGGGAACATGCCCGACCTAACCCCAGAGGTCTGGACCCCTTCCCGTGGACCGGCTTTTCCTTCCGAGTCGTTTTTTGGTGGTCTCGCGAGGCCCAGGAAGGGCCCCCCCGAGGCCGAAAGAATGGCGGTAAAAGCCTCCCGCCGTGATTTCTGCACACTCCGAGGGGTCCCTGGGAGGAGGGAGGCGCGGCGAGGCGGAGGGACGTAGCCCCCCGTAGTTCTGAGCGAACGGGCGGCGCCCGAGCGTCACAGGGCTGCCTGTTGTTGCTTCAGTCGCAGGGTGCGCCACTGCAGACGACACCCCCTGCCCCGCGTAGATCCGAGCAGACCGGCGGCGCCCGAGCGTCGCGGGGCTGCTCCGCACGGTGCCTCCTGCAGAGGGGCGCCCCGAGGGAGCCGCGCCGCGCGGGGGCCCACGGGCGCCGCAGGCTCAAGGCGGCGCCGGGGAGGGAGACGGACTCGTACGGCGCGCTGGACTTCGCCTTCTACTGCATGGAGCACGGCAGGCGCGCCGTGCGCCTCTCCCGCGGGGGGCAGCGGCGCGCGGCGGGCCCCCCCCTCGAGGAGGGAGGAGCTGTCGTACGGCTTCGGGCTGTGCCTCATCCTCCTCCCTCCTCCTCCTGCTCCTCCTGCTCCTCCTCCTCCTCCTCCTCCTCCCTCCTCCTCCTCCTCCTCCTCCTCCTCCTCCTGCTCCTGCTCCTCCCTGCTCCTGCTCCTCCTCCTCCCTCCTCCTCCTCCTCCTCCTCCCTCCTCCTCCTGCTCCTGCTCCTCCTCCTCCTCCTCCTCCTGCTCCTGCTCCTCCTCCTCCTCCTCCTCCTCCTCCTTCTCCTCCTCCTCCTCCTCCTCCTCCTCCTCCTCCTCCCCCTCCTCCCCCCGTCGGGTGTCGAAATCTGCACGCGGGGGGCGCTGCAAAAAGGGCTTCACCTGCGAGGACACAAGGAGTGGCCATCGCTTCCGCAGCGGAAGGCGGCGGAAGTAAAGTGAGGCCGCCTGCGCCAGGGGAAGCCGGCGGAAGGCAGCGGAAGCAAAAGATGCGCCCCCCAAGAGATGAAAGCGTGTTTGGGGTTCATGGCCGCCGGAACCCGCCACACATCCACTGGTCCCTGGCCGGGCCTTTCCCGGGCGCAGGAGCTGCGTATACGCCCTCCAGGCCCAGCCAGGAGGGCGTGGCGTACACACCGGTTCTTGGTTCAGGAGGGGCCTGGCCAGGGAGCAGTGGATATCTGTAGATTTCGCCGCCCTGCCCTGGGTAGTTCCCGCTGGCCTCAATAGCCCCCCCCGGGTAGTCCCGGGGTTGAGGTGTCGAGGCCGCCCCGGACTCTTCGGGGGGCTTGTTGAGGCCAGCTGGGAATGCTAGGGAGGCTGGTTGAGGCAAGCAGAGGTTACCCGGGGGGGCGCTTGTGCGCAACCCAAAGCCAGACCAAAGTGGTCGTGGGATGATGTCTTGTCGCGCCGCGTTGACGATCACGCTGGTGGTGGATAATCCATGGCACTGTTGTTCCATGAACCGGGGGTCGGCTGTCCGATGGGTGTTGCTCAGTGTTTCGGCCCTATGATGCATTAAAGGTCGTGGTTTCCTCGTTCTTCTCCGGATGCCTTATACGGGGTGCTCTGTGGTTGGTGGTCATGACGGTGTGAATGTTGCGAGGTTATCGTTTCTTTGTAGTGATGCACATCGAGAGATTGGAAGTTACTTTTCAGGGTCCATGCAGGCAGTCGGCAGACCCCAGATCTGCGAGCGGGGTGTTGCCGCCAGTGGCCCGGAGCCAGCCGAGCTCGAACGATTTGCACTAGGAAATCTGCGGTCGCTCAAGGCTGAACCATCCACACGGTGTCAGAAACCAACGCCTACGCCAACCTGCTGCACAGTACGAAGTCAACGAACGAAGAAACCGGCCTGTCATACGGGTCAGGAATTTTGGATTAGCGTGTCGCTCCGCCGGTTTTGGTCCACTACGCGTCGGCGCGACACGCTATCCACGTCCCCATTCCCAAGCGTCAAAGTCCAGAGTTTTTCCCAGCTTCCCGCCCCGCGGAGCGGAGCGACGCGCTGTCCTCTCGCTGAACGTGTCGCTGGGGGCCGCCGCCACAGCACGCTCAGCAGAAGCTCCCCAGCGCAAGGTGCAATACTGAAGTGTGAGTGCGCGTGTGTATGTGTACTTGCTCGACATCGTCACTGTGCCCTGGCAGCGCCCGTGGGTGCGCCCTCGCCCTGGCCCGGCTGCTGCCGCGGTCGCCGCTGCCACAGCAGGGCGCCCCGGCCCGCTCGGCGCGGAAGTCTTCCACGTCTGAGTGCTCCTCTTTCTCGGGCGAAGAGCACTGTGCACATGCACCGATCCTGGCAAGGCCCATCCTTGACCCAGGATAGGTGCATAGGCCTTCCTGGCCAAGGCAGGAGGGCGTATGCACCGATCATGGGCTCAGGATGGGTCTGGCCAGAATCGGTGCATGTGCATAGTTCTCTTTCCTCTATCTTTCCCCCGTCCTCTGCGCGGCCGCCCTGGTCCTTGTTCCCTATCTTGCATGCCGGCCAATCAGCGACTCGACTGCCCCGAGTTGCCACACGCTGGAGCCGACCGCCCCTCCCGCGCCGCTGACGGAAAAAAGAGTGTGTGTGTGTGTGTGTGTGTGAATGTGTGTGTGTGTGTCCGCTTGTGTGTGTGTGAATGTGTGTCCGTTTGTGTGTGTGTCTGTGTGTGTGTGTGTGTCTGTCTGTGTCTGTGTGTCTGTGTGCCTGTCTCTGTGTGTTCGGCCGCCCGCGACCGCCAAAAAGTGCGTGTGGGTATGTGTTTGTATTTGTGTGTGCTTGTGCGTGTGCGTGTGCGTGTGTGTGTGTGTGCTTGTGCGCTTGTGTGTGTGTGTATTTTGCGTGCTTGTGTGTGATTGTGTGTGTGTGTGTTTGCGTGTGTGTGTGTGTGTGTGTCCCACGGGCCCCAGGGACCCACACGTCTTGAAGTATCGCAGTAGGGTTGAATGTCCAGCTGCCCGCGGCAAGTCCCGCCACCGTGCCAGTCTAGCATGCTAGATGGCGCCTTGGGGTCTCTTGGGGGCTCCTTTGGCCGTCTGAGGGCGCTCTTGTACCGCATGGGCGCTTTCACAGGCCATCTTGGGGGGCTCTTTGTGTCGTCTTGGGGCTCTCTTGGGGACCTTGAGGGCCGTCTGTGCGCATTCCTGGGCCCACTTGGGGTCCTCTTGGGCCGCTCGAGTGGCATCTGAGCACCCGTTTGGGTCGTCTTGGGGCCCAGAAGGGTGCCCTCTTGGGCCGTCTTGCGGTCATCTTGGAGGCTTTCTGGGTTGTCCTGAGCCGGCGAAAGCTCGAAACAGCGAGACCGACCTTCGGAAAATCCATGTTTTTGGCCCCTTCGAGCTTTGCTGGAGGCTCTGTTGGAGCCCTTTTGGGCCGTCTTGGAGGCCTCTTGGGCTGTCTGAGGCCGTCATGGAGGCTTCTTGTACCATCTCGACGGCCTCGATCGCTTTCCTGGGCCGTCCAAGAAGACTTCGGGGGCCCCAAGGAAGCGCCATGGCCGCCCAGGATCCTTCGGGAGGAAGGGCGCCACTCTGCGACGAGAGGGGCTGGGTGTCCGCATTACATGTCATTCTTCCACGCCTCAGCGTGCCAGGAGGCACGGTGGCGGATGGACAGCGAGCGTGGCCCAGGGCACGTCTTACAGCAGCATCTCTCCTCGTGTGCACCTGCTGCAGACGCCCTCGGCACCGGCAGGGTCCAGATCTACGAGGCGGGGGAGATGAAGTACACCCACCGGGGCAAGTACTCCGAAGACTCCGTGCTGGACTGCCGCCACTGGGCGGGCGGGGGCGCCCGATGCCCTCCAGCGCTGGGGCCCCCCCTCCCTGGCGCGCGGAGCGCGCCAGGGGCGGCGACTGAGGCGCCGCTGGGGGGGCCCGTGCGCGGATATCCAGAGCCTCTTCAAACTTTTAGATTCAGGCAAGTTTACTTGCATGGCGTTCACCGCCCCCCCCGCCCCCCCCTCCTCGCCCCTCTTCCAACGAATACTAGCTCGCAAGTGCCTTTCGACCTGCGTGATCTCTGCACGTCAAGTCGTTTGCGGCTTGCTTCAGGTTAAGGCCCCCCTCGCACGTGCAAGTACACTTGCCGGAGTCTAAAAGAGCAGGCTCCCAGCACACCCGCGCGGACCTCTGAACGTCTGTGCCTGTGCCGTGGGGTGCTCCTCTGCCCTCCGCCTCCAGCTACGGAGCGGAAGAGGGACGCACGCGCGCACAATTCCACGCGGGTGTCGAGAGCACGCCCTGCGCGAACCTCCGCATCACGAGGCCGGTCTCGCGGACCCCGGGGGTCGTCCTCGGTGCGCGTTGGTCGGGCGCGTGCGTCCTCTGCGGGCTCCCTGCCGGCGGCGCCGTCGACGGGCCGCGGCGCCCGGCGGCGGAGAGCGGCCGCGGAGCGCAGGCCGCGCGGACCTCTGGAGGTCCGTGTTGGTGCCGGCTGTGGGTCCTCTGCTGCCCGCCTCTGCGAGGCGAGAAGAGCAGGCACGGACACAAAGGCGTCGTGGGTGGGAAAGTGCAGTTTTCGGCACTCCCTCCCTTCCCGTCTTGCCTCGCGGTTTGGCCGCGACGAAGAAGCAGGAGCTGTGTCGGGCCATGTCTCTTCTCAGTCTTTCTTCCCCGTCTCGCTCCCTCCCTCTTTCTCTCCCTCTCTCTCCATTCGCCTTGAGCGGTGCGCAGTTGCAGTAGCAGCAGTAGTTCCAGTTCGGCGCTTTGGATTTTGTTGTGGACAAGGATTCGTCGATCGCCTGGACCAGAATCATGGAGAAGCACGGAACCTGGATAGGGGTGGACAAACGCCAGCAGAGATAGGCGCAGACACAAAGAGAGTCGTCGATCGCCCAGACCAGAATCAGGGAAAAGCAGGGGACCTAGACAATCAGGGGCGGACGAGACACCAGCAGAGCTGGGAAATACTGTCATGTTCGAACGTTTGTGGCTGTTTTCTATTCGTGCGTCCCTGAGCCTGGATTTTGTCTAGACTCCCGCAAGTTTACTTGCATGGACGGGGGCGGGCCTGAAACTGAAGCAAGCCGCAAACGACTTGCACGTGCGGGCACCGCGCACAGGTCGTAAGGCACCTGCACGCCAGTGTTCGCTTGAAGAGGGACGAGCAGTGGGGGTGTGTGGGGGGCGAACGCCATACATACAAGCAAACGTGCCCGGTTTTTGTTTAAAAAAAGACTAAAAGAAGGTCCCTGGACCCCCGTGCACTCTGGCGGCGCCGTCGTCGGCCAGCGGCCGGCGACGGTTAGGCGGCCGGTGCTCTCGGTTTAAGTCGGGCATGTCCGAGGGATATCCAAAAATAGTAGAAGAATAATATGGGGGACGATTTTTCTATTGTTTTACTGATGAGTTTTTTCAGAGCGTGAATTACCTACCCCGCTTTCGCTTCCAGGCAAAACCAAACCATACCACGCGCATCCTCGTCAAGCGGCCTGACCAGTACAGGCTGCAATTTGGCATCGTTTGGTATCTCTTGGAAGCGAGGGTGGTCAAAAGCGGGGTAGGTTCGTTTTCCCTGTATTTTTGATGCTCAAAACATTGTCCAAAATCCGCCCGTCGGAGGACATGCCCGGCCTAACGCTCGGTGCCCGCGCCCCGCCCGCCCGCGCTCGGTCTGCACGGCGGCGCGCGTGCGCGGAGGCGGCGGCTTTTTCGGGGTGGGCGCGCCGGGCCTGCCGCAGGGCCGAGGGCTCTCCCCGGGCGTCTGCCCCCTGGGGAGATTTGCCGGTCTTGTTTTGTATTGGGTTTTTGTTGCGCCCCCCCAAAAATATCAAGCGATGACAGAAACACAAGAACGATGACATCAGCGGTGACATGCCATCGTTTGCTCCCCTTTTTTCCCCCAGCAAAGAAAGGGGCCCTCCCCGGGCTTCGGCCCCTTGGGAGACTATGTGTTTTGCAAAAAAAAAGGAGCGAACGATGGCATACACAAAGCAACGATGACATAAACAGCAACATCTGATGACATAAACATCAAAACGATGAAACAGAAGGGAGCAAACGATGGCACAAACATCACAACTCCGAGGTCCGCGCAGATTTCTCGGATCGGCGCTGGAGCCCCCTGGCGGCGCCTCTGGCGCCGCCTCTGGCGCGCTCCGCGCGCAAGCGAGGGGGGCCCGAAGAAATCGACACAGACCTTCGAGTTCCCATGTTCATGTTATTGCTTGTTCCCCTGAACGTTTCCTCTGTCGCGGATGGTGACGACAGCACGACCCAACCCTACACCCCCAGCCAGGACCCACATTCCCAGCACCTGGTAATCCAGGGGGTCCTTGCTGGGGGCGGGGGTGGTTTCCGGGGTTTCTTGGGGGCCAAGAGACTACCCTGCACTCCCAGCCAGGACCCCCTGGACCACATGGTCGAAAGTGAGGTGCCCCGGGCAACGGTAGCGATCGTGCGGGGGAGGGGTGGTTGAACCCCCCCCCCACATGCTGGTGCTCGCGCGCAGTGGCGATCGCAGCGCATCCCCGCCCCGACGTGCCCAACCCTCTCAAGCGTTTCCGTTACCCGGGACCCCAGACCCCCCCGCCCGGGTAACGATTGTTACGGGGAATCATAATGTTAGCTAGCGTGGGCCCAAAACAGTGATGATTTGAGATATCCGCGGTACAACCGATAGGTGGTGCCATCAATGTGGTGCAATCAATGAGGTACAGTCAATCACTTGCTCAATTTGAAGTTGTCCTCTCCACTGCTCCTGCAAACATCCCACCCTCCCACCCGCAACTTGGTCGCAAGACTTCTTAAGACCGTGACGGTGGGTACCACATGGCACTTGGCAACGACACCGAAGCCGACGATGACAGCGACACCGACCACGACGACGACGCCGCCGACAACGACTCCGACGACACCGACGACGTCTCCAACGGCTTCGACGCCGACGACAGCGACGACGACGGCGACGACAACACCGACGACGACGACGACGGCGACGACGACGCCGACGCTGACGACGATGACGACGATGACAACGCCGACGACGACGACGACGCCGCCGACGACGACGACGACGCCGACGACGACGACGACGACGGCGACGACGAAGACGACGACGACGACGACGTCGCCAACGAAGACGATGACGACGACGAGGGAGGAGGGAGGACGACGACGGCGACGACGACAACGACGAGGGAGGAGGGAAGACGACGACGACGACGACGACGGCGACGAAATAGGAGGGACAATGACGAAACGCCGACGAAGACAACGAGGGAGGAAGGACGACCACGGCGACAACGACGACGGAAACGACGACGACGCCAAGACGACGACGACGAGGAAAGACAGAGGACGACGACGGCGACGACGACGACACAAGAGCGCACGCGCACGCTTTTGTTGAAAATCCGTGTTGCGAAACCTTGTGCTTTTGTATGTTGTTGTGACACACGATTTTGAAATCCTTCCGAAGCCGACGGCTTTCGAAGGATTTCGGCATGCGCGCGCGACGACGCGCGCGTCTGCACTTCGTCCTGTTTGTTGCAGACGGTTCTCGCGACGGCACGCGCGCAAGGGCGTTCGAAAGATTTTGACATGCGCGCGCGCGAAGCCCGTGTGGTAATATGTTTTGAATATATATATATATATATATAAGATGGTTCCCTTGAGATTTCGCAAGAGCGCGCGCGTAAACGTTCTTAGAACATCAGTGTTGCGACACCATGTGCTTTTGCATGATTTTGGATTCTCGATTTTGAAATCCTTCCGAAACCCAAGGTTCTTGAAGGATTTCGGCATGCGCGCGCGACGACGCGCGCGTGTGCACTTCGTCCCGTTTTTGTTGCAAGGGATGTTTGAAACATGCAAGGTGTTTTAATAAACGAGAGTGTGCGCATAGTTTTTTGCAGAGGATGGCGGGGGGCACTGATGCCGGCTTGGCTGGGATAGTAGGAATTCATATTTAGGATGGACGAGTGTGCAGAATCACATGCACATTGCCACACGAAAAAGGTGTACCGTTAACTCCGGGGGGGTAGAGTCGATTCTTCTTCTAGCAAGGAGAATCCATGTGGCGCAACCTATGTGGCGCAATGCGTTTCAAGGTAATGCGAAGCAATGCAAAGCAACGCAACGCAAAGCACAGTGAAGCAATGCAGAGCACTGCCACGCGATGCTAATCAATGCAAAGCTGCGCAGCGCAAATCAATTCGAAACAAAGCAAACCATTGCAAACTAGCCTGGCGAAGGACCCAACCATATGCAGTTGAGAGTGCTGCAGTTGTGAATACAGTCATCGGTGGAGCTCTGTATGGGGCTACGAAACGTGTGAGGAATGCCCCGAAATTGGTGGCGCGGACACATGTTGACACCGCCACTGGGGCCTTCGGTGGAGCTCCCTATGGGGCCACGAAACGCGTGAGGGGTGAGCCGAAATGGGTGGCTCGGTCGCATGTGGACACCGTCGTGGGGGCCTTCGGTGGAGCTCCCTGTGGGGCCACGAAACCTGCGAGGGGTGTGCCGACATGGATGGCGCAGACGCATGTGGACACCGCCACTGGGGCGCTCCCTGCGGGGCCACGAAACATGTGAGGGGTGCGCCGAATTGGGTGGCGCGCATGTGGACACCGCCACTGGGGCCTTTGGTGGAGCTCCTTGCGGGGCCACGAAACGTGTGAGGGGTGCGCCGAAATGGATGGCGCGGACGCATGTGGACACCGCCATTGGGGCCTTCGGTGGAGCTCCCTTTGGGGCGACGAAACGTGTGAGGGGTGAGCCGAAATGGGTGGCG
Source organism: Prorocentrum cordatum (assembly GCA_963575745.1). NCBI lineage: Eukaryota > Dinophyceae > Prorocentrales > Prorocentraceae > Prorocentrum > Prorocentrum cordatum. Next base: position 25,374 of record CAUYUJ010012781.1, read on the forward strand.
CGGACGCATGTGGACACCGCCATTGGGGCATTCGGTGGAGCTCCTATGGGGTCACGACACGCGTGAGGGGTGTGAAGGCAGAGGCAAGGAGGGGGGGAGGGAGGAGGAAGGAGGAGGGGGAGGAGGAGAGGAGGAGGAAAGGAGAGGAACGCGGGGCACCGTCTCTTGAACATGAGGACCCAACACCACAGGACGGTTGGGAATAAGGCAATACGATACGATGCTATGAACAGCAATGCAAGGCAATGCAAAGCAACACACAGCAATGCAAAGATACGCGGCGACCGGCGGCGACGAGCTGGCCAGACCGACACCGGGGGCCCAGTTACAAGCGCAAGCATTGTTTGAGGAAAGCCAGCCACGCGCAGAGAGGGGTAGAGGGAGGGGGAAAGGCTTCTTGGAAGCACCCCTGTTTTTGAGAAAACGTGGGCATTGTCTATAGATACCGATGTAAGGCCAGCGCATTCGAAGAAGCAGCCTCCTTCTAAGACGCCCTTCCCCCTCCCCCAAACTCCCGTGCGCGCGCCGTCACGACAGAACGAAATCTGGGGGTTGGGGGTCCGGAGCGCTCTGAGAAGGCCGCGGCGCCCGAGACGGTCGCCAGAGTCGCTGGATCTCAGAGACGCTCGATGTATCCTCGCCCGATTTTACCCGCGTCCTGGCTTCGTCTTGGGAGGGCTCTCTTTCGGACCCCAGATCGTGTGCGGAACCACCGAACTCAGCGCAACCCCAGCGCAACCAGCTTGGCAAAATTGGGCCGCAGAGGCCTTCCTGGGCGGGAGCACGACGACGGCGCGCTTGTGGAATTTGGTCGCTCCAGGTTGCTCTGCGCGACGCCGCGCTGCTCTGCAGCCGGACCGAGGTACAATCGGGCAAACGTAAGACTCAAGTAAGCCAGAACTCGGTTTTGCCTACGTTTTTTTTACGAGCGCGTCCTGGAATTTGACGGTCCCGTTTTCGTAGGATGTTTGCAGCGGGAGTTCGCGTCAAATTTCAGATTGGGTCTCGTCATGTTCATGATGGCCCCGTCAGGCCAACCTGAGTCCCCCGTACCCTAGTCTTACGTCTCCCCGATACAAGATCGAGGTCGGCTCGGGGAGGGTATCCTGAATTGTTTCGTGTTTGTTGGATGTTCTGTGGATGTTCTTCTGGCCTAGGTCCGACTCTACGCTCCGCCACGCTGCTCTACGCGCCGCCTCGCTGCTTCGCCACGCTGCCCCGAAAGAAGGGGGTCAGGATGGGTGGGCCAGCTTTTCGATCAGGAGAGGGAAGAACAACATGTACACACTCAATCGCCGATCCCGAGGAAAGTATGGAAAAATGTTGGAAAAGAGGGGGGGGAAGACGAACACCCAGAACATGTAGGAGAAGATGGGGAATCCTGAGACCTGTGCGTGTAAATCTGTGTGTCCCTCGGCCCCTTTGGGAGGGGCGGGCCTTCGAGCCTCGCGGCGGCGAGCTGGGGGCGGGGCCGAGGGCGGGATAAAATACGCAGGGCACAGGCCAGCGGGCCCTCGTGGCGGCGTGGTGTCGCTGCCCTCCGGGGCGCTCCGCTGGAGTCGTCCCCGGGACTCCAACGCACTGAAGACGTCAGTGCTCCTGTGGAGGATCGACTACAGAATCGATTTACCCCCCAAATTGGGTTGTTGGTCGACTCTCCGAGAAGACGTAGGATGCTGCGTAGATCTGCAGAGCCTTCTACGACGCATTTCCCGTAGATGCGACGGAAAACTCAGGTTTGGGGTAAATCAGTTCTGCGGTCGATCCCCTACTCGAAGTGCGCGATGTCTCTTTCGTTTGTCGCTTTCGGCCTCGTGGAGGCCCTCACCGGGCCCGGGCACCGTCGAGCACGACCCAGGATGCGCAGTCGGTCCTACACGGGCGCGGGGCACCCTGGCATCCGCGCAGTGGCTTGCTGGGGGATCCCGGATCCCGAGGTCCGCGCGGAGCGAGGGCCCGACCCTGGTAGGGGGGCCCAGATGAGTGTCTGGCATGCCGTGCGAGAAGGCATCGTGCCGATGGCGCCTGCAGCTCAGCGCCACAGTCCGCGCGGAGCGAGGACCTGACCCTGGAGGGGGTCCTGCTCCTCCTCCTCCTCCTCCGCCTCCTCCTCTTCGCCTCCTCCCCCTCCTCCCCCTCCCCCCTCCTCCTCCTCCCTCCTCCTCCTCCTCCCTCCCTCCCTCCCTCCCTCCTCCCTCCCTCCCTCCTCCTCCTCCTCCTCCTCCTCCTTCCTCCTCCTTCTCCTCCTCCTCCTCCTCCTCCTCCTCCTCCTCCTCCTCCTCCTCCTCCTCCTCCCTCCTCCTCTTGCGAGCTCCTCGCTCGAGCGCAGCGGGCCACGCGCGGCCCCGAGAGGGCGGCCCGCCGCGGCCCCGAGAGGTGCCCGCGCACGCGCGCGCCCGCCCAGCCCGCGGCGTGACGGGCGACGGGCGCGACCCGTAATTACTCCTCTGGGGGCCGCGCCGCTGAAACGGCGGCGCGGCCTCCGCTGAGGCCAAGCCTTCCTTCCTTGCTCCCTCCCGCCCTCCTTCTCCTCCTTCCTCCTCCTCCCTCCCTCCCTCCCTCCCTCCCTCCCTCCCTCCTCCTCCTCCTCCTCCTCCTCCTCCTCCTTCTCCTCCTCCGCCTCCAGATGAGAGTCCGACACCCTGTGCGAGAAGACAGCGTGCTGATGGCGCCCGGCGGGCAGCCCATAGCACCAGAGGGAGGCCGCAGTCCCGCCGCCGCCGCCCCGGGAGTGCCAGACGGTCGTCCTCCCCGAGCGCGTCGGGAAGCTTGGCCCCAGTGGCGACGGAGCGCGCCTCGGCCCCACCTGGGGCGGATTCGCAGAAGCGGCCTGGCCAATCCAATCCGCCGCCCGTTGCCCCCTGAGCACGGGTGTCGGCGCCAGCTTCCGTGAGGGCACGGCTTGCCCGCGAGTTGCCGGCGAGGGCCAGTCTTGCCACCCGTGCATGTCGGGCACGTGTGCGGCGCAGTTGGGCCCCCCTTCTGCGCAAGCTGGTGGTCGGCCAGCAGGGCGTCACAGGCGTCCACAGGGGGCGGCACATCGCGAAGACATCGGTCAAAGAGGGGTGTTCGAGGAACAAACAAAACATAAACGTTACCGTTCGGAGGTCCGCGCGGAATTCTCGCATCAGCGCTGGAGGCGCCGCATGGGGGGCTCCGGCGCCGATCCAAGAACTCCGCGCGGACCTCAGCGAGTTTGCGCTTGTGTCGTGTGCTGTTCCTCTAGGTGTGCTCCTCCGCCTCCTCCTCCTCCTCCTCCTCCTGCTCCTCCTCCTCCTCCTCCTCCTTCTCCTCCCCCTCCTCCTCCGAATGGCCGGCAAAAGGGGCACGAAGCCCGCAGGCGGGTGGGAGGGGTCCTGAGGCGAAAAGATGGATTTCGGGCTTCGGGCTGCATTGAGGTCAGCGCCCGCGTGCCTACGAATCTGGGCTCAGGTTGAGGAGGAGGAGGAGGAGGAGGAGGACGAGGGGGAGGGACAGGAGGGCGGAGGATGCGCATAACCACCCCTGGACCTCACACCCGCAGGAGATACACCTTCGAGCCCATCCACACAGTGTGGAGTATCTGATTGACCGCGACGTGGTGTATAAGAGCTTGACCACGCCCGCGGATTCCCTGCACTTCCAGATATGTTTCGGAGGGGGGAGGGACTACGCAAACAATAATAATAATAATAATAGATAACACATGTATATGCACATGTGTGCGTATGCTTATGCATACCTACCCGCCTGCCTGTCTACCTACCGACCGACCTACCTACCTACCCACCTACCTGCCTACCCACCTACCTACGTGCATGTATGCATACCTACAGTTATGTATACACACGTATACATGCATACATACAGACATACATACATGCGTGAATGCGTGCATGCACACATACAAGCATACATAGTCACACCGATGCATCCACATACGCATACACACCTACCTACCTACATACATTCATACGGGCATGCACGCGTACATACATACACACATACATATATACAGATCCTCTTACCTATCTACCTGCATACATGCATCCATCCATACATACATACATACATATACATACATACATACATTCATACATCCATACGTGCACACATACATGCATGCGTGCATGCAGACATACACATGCATACATATCCGCACCTGCACACATGCATACATACGTGTATACATACATACACACTACATACATATATTCATGCATGCATACATGCATGCATACGTGTATACATACACACGTACATACATACATACACATACACACGTGCATGCGTACATGCATGCCTACACGCATGCATACACGTACACAATGCATACACACGTGCATGCATGCATACATACGTATACCCATACATGTATTCATACATTTATACATGCGTGCAGACATGAATGCATATACATATACACACATATATATATATATGTATATACACATGCATGTACACATATACTTACACACAACCATGTATCCGTGCATGCCAACATGTACACAGGCAAACGCACATGCATACACACATGCATACGTAGTCGCGTACGTGTGCACTCATACACTCACGCAGTTACTGTCCTACATACGCGCATCTGCACACAAAAGTACATACACAAATACAGCAATGCATACACATGTACATACACACATACATACAAACATACATACACACATACATACATACACACGCAATCATGCATACATACACACAAACATACTTACATACGTAGATACATAGATGCCTGCATGTTTGCATACATACATTCATACATACATACATCAGTTCATGCATCATCAATACGTACATACATGCATACCTGCATACATGGGTACTCCATATCGCATAATACAGTCCCGACCACGTGCGGCCGCGAGGATCAGGAGTAGGAGGAGGCAGGCGAGGACGAGGGTTGGAAAAGCGATCAGGGAGGAGGGAGGAGGCTGTGGAGGAGAGGCAGGAGGGGAAGCAGCGGGACGAGCACGAGAGGGATGAGCGCGAGGGGAGGAGGAGAGAGTAGAGGTGGGAGGGGGGAGGAGGAAGGACCTCATTGGGCCGTCTGGAGGCTCTCGTTCGGCTCTCTCGTGCCCCGCTGAAGCACCCCTGCACCACGAGAAGCGAAATTCATTCGAGATCAATCGCTGTTTCACTCATGTGGGGGCCTTCCGTGTGGCCTCTCGCGCGTTTGTCGGGGCCTCTCGAGGTCTCTTGAGCCGTCGCAGCCTGAGGCCCTCCTGGGTCATCGTGGCGTCCTCTTTGGCCGTAATGGGCACGTCGTGGGAGGCTCGGGGCCCCCCGCTCATCAGACCCTCGTGCGGCCTTCCTCCCCAAATCGCGAACATGCCCCCTGGGGGGGATGATGGGCGGAGAAGCAGCCAGACATCTCCCACGCGGCGAATTCCTCTCGCTGTTCTCCCTTCTCCTTCTATGGTCGCTCCTGCTGTCTGTGACGGAGGTTTGCGCCATTCCGCCGACACCGGCCGAGGATATGCCCGGCGTCTGATTTCTGATGCGTTGCTTGCCGCTTCTCGTTGTGCTGCCTGGGAGCTTTCTCTACGCTCCTCGGAGCTTTCGGGGGCCTCTTGTCTTGGGGGCACGTCGGGGGTCTTGGGGCAATCTTGGATGGGGGGGGGAGAGGGGCCCTTATGTTAAGTCGGGTCTGTCCCTCTTCAGGAGGAATATTCAAAAATATAAAAAATAGTCAGGGGACGATTTTTCTATTTGTTCTTTTTTTACCATTTTGTTGAATGTTTTTTCGTCCAAAATCCACCTGTAGGATGGCATGCCCGACCTAACCCTTGTGTGATCTCCCCCTTGGCTGTCTCTGGGCCCCCTTTGGCTGTTCCTGTGCCCTCTTGGAGGCCTCTTGGGCCGTGATGGGCTGGTCTGGGAGGGGGGCTGGCGGACCGTTTGTGGTGGCTTACAGGAGCCACGAAAGGCGAGAGCGCGAAACTACGAAACAACATTCGGCGAAAAACTAACGCTTGCCTGTTGAGACTCTCTGGAGGGTCTTGGGGCCGCCTTGAGGTGTCTTGGGAGCCTCGTGGGCCATGTGGAGGCCATCGTGGGTGGTCTTGAGGCCGTTCGGGCGTGCCGGCGCTCTTCTTGAGCGTCTTGGAAAGCATTTCGGGCGTCTTGGAGGCCACTGTTAGTGGATTTCGAGGCTCCGAGGGCCCTAGAGGTGCTCTGACGAGCTCGTCCCCCAAACGAGGTTTTGGATATTGTACTCCCGGCAAGCGGTGGTCCGCGGATTTCTCTTCATCCATCTCTCCTCTTCATCCCCTCTCCATTTCCAACCTCCAGCCCACTCCATCCTCCTCATCCGTTCTCCAATTATTTCGGTCTCCCAGTACGTACCCTCTTCTTTTTCCCTCTCCCTCCCCTTACCCCATTCACCGAGTCCTGTTCTCTTTCTACTCATGTCTCCCCATGGTTCCTTATTCATGTTTCTGCTCCTTCCTATCCCTCCTGGTATGACGTTAGTGCAGTATCGTTGCCATTACCAGACAGTGCTTGCACTTAGGGCTTCTTACTTGGCCTGAAGGACTTGGAACTGGGTGTTGGTTCGGTCGGCTTGTTGTCGCCGTCGCCGCCCCGTCTCCGCCTCGTCGCCGCCCGTTGCATGGGCCTGGGCGTCGGTTCGGCCGGCTTGGCTTGTTGTCGCCGTCGCCGCCCCCCGCCGTTGCTCCGAGCGTGCTTCATACAGAGTGCACGACACAGCTTGCACCGCATAGCTTGTTTGACATAGATTCCACC
>CAUYUJ010012781.1:37214-164714 GCA_963575745.1 Prorocentrum cordatum
CGCGGCGCGGAGGCCTCGCCAGAGAGAGCGGCACGCCTCGCGGCGGCGGCCATTCCATCGGGGTTCCGCCTTTGTCAGGAGGGAAAGAAGGACACAGACACAAGTAATCGTCGATTCCCCAGAAAATATGGCAAAATATGGGGAATCCTGTTATTTGTGTGTATCTATTTGCGTGTCCCGGGGCCCCTTCACTCTGGCTCTCGGGCACAGAGCAGCTCGCCTGAGCGGACAGGCGAAGCGACAGGCCCAGCATGCCTCGCGCCCCGTCGCCGCCGTCTGCACGCCGGGGAGCGGGCCAGGCGTGGCCCGCTCGAGGCCCGCCGCCATCCCGCCATCTGCGGCCACAGCCCGCGAGCATCCGGCAAATCTCGGGCGCGCCCATGCCGAACCCCGCACACCCCACCCGTGTCAATCAGAGCGTGAATCACCTACCCCGCTTTCGCTTCCAGGCAAAACCAAGTCATGCCACGCGCCTCCTCGTCAAGCGGCCTGACCAGTACAGGCCGCAGCATCGTTTGGTATCTCTTGGAAGCGAGGGTGGTCAAAAGCGAGGTATGTTTGTTTTCCCTCTAGTCGATGCGCAGGCGGCCCCATCCAGGGCGGCGCGGGGCCACCCAGGCTGAGAACCTGTGAAGTCGGGCCCTGCCTGGCAGGGGGCCCGCGAAATGGGCGGCTGCAGCGGGGGCCCCCGCGGGAGAGCCAGATGGGTCCGAAAGGGCCCGGGCGCGCAGTCTCACGGGCGTGCCCAATCACGGGGGGGCCGCAGTGGACGCGGAAGCAGCAGGCAAAAAGTCCAACGGCGGCATCGCCGCGGTCGATCTCCAGTTGGGACACAAGCTCGCCTGCCCAACAGCCACCGCTGTCGGTTTCGGACAACATTTGGCGCTGGGCGTCCAACCGCTTCGTTCCATGCCCCACATCGGGCATCCAAGGAACGGACGCTCCCGAATTTTGCACATGGTTTTAGGGGCCTGCTCAGCGTGGGCATCAGGGCCCATCGACACAGGGCAAACAAACTAGCGGTGCCCGTTGGTTCCCGACTGGGCGTCGCATCTAAGACAATTAGCATTGCGGATCAGCCCTTTGTCACATGTTTCTGACGTCGCCACATGGCGTCCGTCCAGACGCGCTGCAATGCGGGCAGTTTTCTCCAAGCACTCCTGCAAGCTGCGGCACCAGAACCTCTCGCAGTTGAACTCGGGGACGCAGTCTTGAGCACGTCACAGCAGCCACCTGGTGACCCCGAGAACAACTTTGTAACGCAAGTAAGCGGCGTCATCATCTGGAGCTCGATGGCCCCCCCTCGGTCCGCGACGAAAGTGGTCGCCGAGGAGCAGATCCAGCCCGCCCGATGGAGCGCGAGCCAGGAGACTGCCCAAGGGCCACGCACCCGACTCCAGTTAGGTTGCCTTCTCACCTGGTCGCCGACGGGATCCCACGCAGCCTGCAGGTTGCCCAGCTGCACCCTGCACTCCCTTACCAGGGCCACGTGCACGTATGCGACGCTGGTGGTGGATGCATACACCGGGTCGCACTGAGGATTGTCCTGCGTCATCATGCCCATGCAGATGCTGCCCGCGGGCCTTACTCCAGCGATCAAGGCCGCTGGAGAACGCACTGCGCCGAGGGCGCGGTCCGCAATCCCGCTGGCCGCCGCCCCGTGGATCACCGACGGCGTGAGCCCAGCCACTTGGGTGCGAGTCGTCCGCTCTGCGCCGACCGCCTCCTCGAGGGCCGTCGCCCTCCCCGCCCGGGGCCGCCGCTGCTCCCACCTGGCCCCCCGTTGTTGCCGTCGCACCTTGGCTCCTGCAAGCCCATGGCCGAGACTGCGGATCCAGGGCGCGCGCTTGACAGACCAAGCCCTTTGCGGCGCTGTGGAGAGGCGCCGAAGCCATCGAGGACGACGCCACGTACCCAAGCTCCTCTACTTGCACTGGCAGCTCGAGGCCCTTCCCCCAGCTCGGCGGCGCCAGCCTGGCCACGCCCCGTCAACTGCAAGATCACGTCGTCAACCAACTGCTGTGGGTGTAGCGACGGGCATTGGGCGCTGGTCCTCACTGTGGCGCGGCGCATCAATGCGGCCAGCACGGCCGTCGCCTGCGAGAAGCCAGCGAGGATACCCTGTCGCGAGACGCCGGTCCTGGACTCGCTGCCGTGCGCCAAGTGGCATAGCTGCACCAGTGACCAAGCCATTCTGGGAGGGAACCCGGCTGAGATGGCCTCGCGCACGAGCTCGTCGGGGGCCACCGTCTCGCAGCATTTGAGCATGCCGAAGGTCGACCATGGCGGTGATGTTGCGGAGGAGTGTTGCTGCAGACGAGCTCCCCACACCCGTATACCCCTGGCGCGCGGCGCTCTGTGGCCGGCCCCCCGCTCCGCAGCAGGCGGTCGGCGAGCGCGGCCCCGTGCTCTCACCGGCGCAGTGATGAGGCCATCCACGTGGCATCGCTCGGACGTGTGCATTTTTTCTCGGCGAGAACCATCGAGGACCATCCTGGGCCATCGAGCAAAAAAAACGCGCACGAGACCGACAGCTGCACGGGAAATGGACGTCCGAGCGACGGCAAGTCCAGGCGTGTGCCGCCACCTCCCTCGGGGAACCGACCCAGCGCCGTCGCCGGTCTGCCTTCGGGCCAGCCCAGCTGGCTCCCACAGGCTCGGAAGCGCAGCGAAACATCGCCGGGAGCGCGGCGCCCGACGGGTGCTCGCGCGGCCCCGGCTGGACACCGGCCTGGCCCCCCGCAGCGCGGGCTTTGCAAGACCGGGCGGCACCGCGCGGGTCTCGGTGGCGAGGCGCGGGAGCTCCGGCCAGGCCTCGCGCCCCGGCGGTCGCTGAGGCGCCCCCAGCCCCTGGCGTTGCCAGATCGCCTGCCACGCCTCCAACTCCAGGTCAGCCAGGTCCTGCGGATCCCATCTGCTGCTCGCGCGGGGCAGCTCGACGTGCTGCTGCTCCTTGGCGGACCTGCGTGCGAGCCCTGCGCGGGAGGTCCCTCTGGCCCACGCTGCCCAGGCCTTGGTGCAGTCCGCCTTCGCCTTCGCTGTCAGAAGATTGCTGCTGTCCGGTATTTTCTGGATCTCTGGCTCCGGGTTAATGGGCCAATTGATGACAGAGACTCCAGTCCAGAAGACCGCCTTGGCTCTGGCGTCCAGCTCGCCGATGATGCGCGAGCATTTGCGGATCCGCGCGGCGATGGTCTCGGACTCCAGCAACGCCTGCGCCGAGCCGCTGACCGTCTGCGCGCGGCGCTTGGCGCGGCCTGCCTTCTCGCAGCTGCCGAAAGCCTGTCCGCGGCGAGGGGGCCCTCCAGATCTGGCATCCAGCCGCGCGCGTTTTTTCCTCGAGGCTGAGGATGTACGTCTCCACTGCTTGGCGCCATTCTCAAAGTCACGGTGTCTCATGCGTTGGAGGCGCCGGCGGCGACGCGCGCGGCTGCGCAGCCCCGACCAGGCTCTCTCGCAAAGGGCTGGGGCCTTGCTCCGCCGCCTGGCATCTCGCAGAGGGTCCTCGTCCCAGCCGCCACCGTCGAAGAACATTTCGTATCCAGGGTCCCTCAGCAGCTCCGCCGTGCAAGGCGCTCAACACTCGAGCCGGTCCTCCAGAACGTCGACCTGCACCTGGTACTGGCCCCTGGGGTCGCCGACCCGAGAATCTGGTCCTGCTGCTGCAGAAGCGCGTGCCTTTGGGCCTCCACTCTGTCGGGGTCCTCGTCTCCGGCCTGAGGACTTGTCGAGAACGCCGCAGCAGCGCCGGAGCACCAGGCCATGTGCACCGCCTGGCTTTTGTCTAGATTGCCCCGAGAAGCGCTGCCAGACCCGCCAGGCCACCTGCGCCGCCTGGCTGTCTCTTCGCTGTCACCGCAGGTCTCGCTGGGCCGTTGGACTAGACTCGTTTGCAGTGGCGTCCACCTCCAGCTCGCTGACTCGAGGCAGCTGAGCCTCTCGGTGCCCCTTCACTGTCGACGCCGCCTCGTGGCCACTTTCGCCGCGCGCTGGGGGGGGGGGTCAAACTCGGGGCGACCGTGGCCCCCAAGGACCACGCCAAGTCCGCCTCCCCCCGCAGACTGCAGAGTGCAATCGACGGGTCCCGGCCCAAGTCTTGGCCTGCTGAACAGCGGGCCGCAGCAGAAGGGCGTCAAGAGGCAGGCGTCACATTCGTCCTAGTATGCCAGCTGCACGCGACCGTGGGGCCTGATGCTGACAGAAGGACCTCGGAGGCCCGATGGTGGCGATAGAACCACGACGACGACGGCGTCGACGACGACGACAACGATGACGACAAGCATCCGAAAGAAGCCTCAGACGGAACGCAAAGACAGTATCACACGGCGGCGTAGCAAAGCAGACCGTGTTGCGAAGCACAGCACAGACAAGCACAGCACGCCGACGTGTAACAGACGTCTCGGGAGGAAGTCCGGCTCGTCGGATCGTCGATCTTCGAATGTCGAACGTCCCTCGAAATCGATCCCTCGACAGCGTCGTCGCCGTCGATGACGACATATCCTCCGCAGCCGTTTGGCCCGAAGCTGGCGCCAGAACCCCTGCGCGACAGCGGCGGGCGCTGGGGATGGTCCTGTGCGGGTCCTCGGGGGGGGGGGGGGGGGCGCGAAAGGTCGGGTCGGTCAGGGGCAGCGATAGGCGGGGATAGGCATGGGGGTCTGCATCGAACCCCAATCATCCATGGATCGGCGACAGGGGCCCGACAGCCCAAACCGGTCCAGGAACCTGCGGGTTTCACTACAGGGGCCCCATCGCCGATCTGTCCGCGGTGTATCGCCGATTCCACGTCGATGTGTCTTACCCTGTGCCATCCCCCCCTTATCGCTGCCCCTCAGTCGGAGGGAGCAGGGGGAGTTACGAGAGCTGCTGCGTGCAGACGGCCTCGGCACCTTGCCGCCAGACGCCTTTCTCGATGGATCGCTGGCGCCGGGAGAAGCAGCCGCGTGGGCTGATGCGCTGACCCCCCTGTTGCTGCGCCCCTCCTCCTCAGGAGGGTTATAAGCACAGACACCAAGAATCTTAGGTTCCCGTGCGAACAGGGAATACGTGGGAAGTGGGGAGGAAGACGAGCATCAAGAAAAGATTGCAGATAGTTATGGGGAGTCCTGGAATTTTGTCGATGCATTCAAGAGGCTTACGCCATTCCGCCGACCCCCAGTAGAGGTAAGGAGTCCACGGTTAAGGCGTTAGGGCGTCGTGGGCGTCTTGGGCACTCTGCGGGGGTTCGGGTGGGCGTCTTGGGTGCTGTTTTGGGGGCCTAGCGGAGCCTCTTGTAGGCGGTTTTGGAGCGTGTTTGGGACTTTTTTGTTGGCCGCCTGAGGGTCCCTTGAGGGCCTCTTGGGGCTTACAGGAGGCCTCTTTTGGGCCGCTTGGGGGCTTCCTGGGACCTCTGGGGGGCTTCGTGGGGTGGAAAGATTGGATTTTTGGTTCGTACCCGTGTCTGTTTATGTGTTTCTCGCACGCGCCCGCGGGGTGCGGTTTTTGTCTTTCTCGTTCCTCCTCCCCCCCTCCTCTTCCAGCCTTCCCGCGTCTACTTGTCACCCATTCTCGCCGCTGGGTTCCCCATGGAGGGCATACAAAAAGTGTGTAACCCTGGGGCCCATTCGCGCGCCTGCTCCCCTTCGATGCTGTCCGACCCGGAGAGAGATCAGGGGCGGCGGTAGGGGGGGGGATGGGCATAGGGGGGCTGCATCGACTCCCAATCAGCCGCTGATCGCCGATCAGGGGCCCGATAGCCCCAACCTGGTCAGGAAGAGGTGCGGAGTCACTGCCAGGAGCCGGTCGCCGATCTATCGGCGATGCATCCCCGTAGACTGCTCTTCGGCAGCACGTCATGGGAGCCAGGCGTACCCTCTCAATGTTGTTTTTGGCGTCGACTAGCGTCTGGGAGTCGATGATCTAGCGCCGATTCTGCGTCGGTTCACTCGACTAGCGTCGATAAGCGTCGACCAGAGTCGATCTGAGTCGATTCGCAAGAGCCGACGGGGGGGGGGTACCTCGCACTTGCGCGCGGCAAATGAGTTGTTTGAAAGCACCATTGAAAACGCATCCGTGGCTACCCGCCCGTTTACAAACGCCCCGTTTGCAAGGGCTTGGGCTCTGGGGGCTCTGCTGAGGAGCGATGAGTTGTTACCGAACTGCTGTCCTTCCGCCGTGTTCCCTTTGCGGGTACCTCCTGGGCGGCCCTCGTCGCCAACGCTGGGTTCGCTTCGGAATCCTGGTCCGAACGCAGCCAGGGAGAGGTCCGGGGAGTAGCGGCAGTTATCGGTATTCTTGTTGTATCCCCCGTGCACCATTTTGCCTCCGCCGATGGCCCAGACGGAGATGCGTCTCACCCCTATCAACCCCTCGAACCTTCTCGCGTCCTAAGACCAAACAATGCGACGGACGGTCTATGGCCGATTTTGAGGCTGTGGGGGCCTCCAGTGTGCCCGGGGGCAGACACAACAACACCTCATGGCGAAAAGCTAGCCCCTCCAGAGAGGCCCCTCCAGAGCGGCCCCTCCAGAGCGGTGGCACCTTTCATGCCTGCGAACAGCTGGCCCAGGAGAGTGGACGAAACCGCGTTCGGAAGCAGGTTCGACGTGGGATGCCTCGGATTTTATTTTGCCCTCGAGCGCGCATATTCGTCGCCGATCGGTGCTTGGGCCCTCGGGCGGCCCAGTCGGCCCAGGAGCCAGGCTTGTCGCTATGGGTCGGGAGCTCTGCCGTGTTTTCTGGCAACGTGTCGTCGGTATGGCCGGCCGACGTTTCTTAGACCCCCCGCCACCCACCCACCGATGATGATGATGGTGATGGTGATGATGATGATGTTGATGATGCTGATGATGATGATGTTGTTGATGCTGATGATGATGATGCTGCTGCTGATGATGATGGTGATGGTGATGGTGATGATGAGGATGAGGATGCTGATGCTGATGCTGATGCTGATGCTGATGCTGATGCTAATGATGCTGATGATGATGATGATGATGATGATGATGATGATGATCAGGATGATGAATCTGATGATGCTGATGCTGATACTGATGCTGATGCTGATGACGATGATCACGATGATCACGATGATCACGATGGTGACGATGATGACGAGGATGACGAGGATTATGATAATTATGGTGATGAAGATGAGGATGATGATGCTGATGCTGATGATGAATATGATGACTATGATGATGCTGATGCTAATGCTGATGACGATGATGACGATGGTGACGATGGTTACGAGGATGACGAGTATGACGAGGATGATGAGCATGATGATGATGATGATGATGATGATGATGATGATGATGATGATGATGATGATGATGATGATGATGATGATGATGGTGCTGATGTTGACGATGATGCTGCTGCTGATGATGATGCTGATGCTGATGATGATGATGCTGCTGATGATGATGAAGATGATGATGATGCTGATGATGATGATGATGGTGATGATGGTGGTTGTGGTGATGATGTTGATGGTGGTGATGGTGATGATGATGATGATGATGATGCTGATGATGATGATGATGATGATGCTGATGATGATGATGATGATGATGATGATGATGATGATGATGATGATGATGATGATGAGGAGGAGGAGGAGGAGGAGGAGGAGGAGGAGGAGGAGGAGAAGGAGGAGGAGGAGGAGGAGGAGGTTGAGGAGCAGGAGAGGAGGAGGAGAAGGAGGACGAGGAGGAGTTGGAGGAGGAGGAGGAGGAGGAGGAGGAGGAGGAGGGAGGAGGAGGAGCACCCACCCTGAGCCAGGCCCCTCCCTCAGTGCGACGGGCTCTCGTCTCTTGTCACGCTGGAGGAGGAGGATCAAGGATTCGGCTTGCCGGCCGACATTCCCTCCCCCCACGACCCCACACCCAGCCCCCCACCGTGGGCGCCAGCCCCTCCCCAGGGCGACGGGCTCCCTTTCCACGCAGGAGGAGGAGGATGAGGAGGAGGAGGAGGAGAAGGAGGAGGAGGAGGAAGATCGAGGATTCGGAAGGGAGGGAGCAGGAGGAGGACGAGTAGGAAGAGGAGGAGGTCGATGGGAAGGGGAGGGCGAGGAGGAGGATGTGGAGAAAGAGGGATGGAGAACCAATGATTCTGGACGTGCGTGGAATGGCCCCCTTGACTTGCATCGTGGCTTCAATGGCCCTCCAGGGAGGAGGATGCGGCACGGCCGCGCCCCCACCGAGCTCCAAAGCTGGTAGTGTCAGCTTCAAGGAGGAGGAGTAGGAGGAGGACGAGGAGGAGGGGGGAGCAGGAGGAGAAGGAGGAAGAGGAGGAGGAGGAGGAGGAGGAGGAGGAAGAGGGGGATGATGATGATGAGGAGGAGGAGGAGGAGGGAGCAGGAGGAGGAGGCAGGAGGAGGAGGAGGGAGCAGGTGGAAGAGGGAGCAGGAGAAGGCGGGGGATGGGGATGCGAACTCCTCCTCCCCCCTCTTCCCTCCCTCCCTCCATCTCTTCCTTCGTCCCTCCCTCCTCCTTGCTCCTCCTCCCTCCCTCCCTCTTCCCTCCATCTTCCTCTGTCCTCTTCTTCCCATCATGTCCTCTCCCAGAGTCCCAGACCCATGTTTTGTTTCATAACGTCGACTCCCAGAGGTTTCGATCCATGCCCCGAGGCCCGGTGAGGGCCCCCAGAGGCCGAAAATAGTGAAACACCTCCCGTCGTGATTTTTGCTCACGACTCGAGGCAGTATGGGTCCCCTGTCCTCTTCTCCCCCATGTCCCCCCCTGATTTCTCCCAAGGCCCGGCGACGGCCCCCGGAAGCCGAAAACAGCCGAAAACCCGCCGCTCCAATGAGCCCTGTTTAAAGATCCAGGCAAGTGTACTTGCATGGCGCTCGCCCCCCCCTCCCCTCCTCTCCCCTCTTCAGACGAAGACTAGCGTGCAAGTGCCTTTCGACTTACGTGAATTCCCGCACGTCAAGTCGTTTGCGGCTTGCTTGAGGGTTGAGCCCCGCCCCCCCCCCGTCCATGCCGGAGTCTGCAAACAAAGAGCAGGCTAAATGTGATAGAAATAGATCACTGGGTCCCTCCCTCCTCCCCCGCCTTCTTCTTTTTCGACGGAGAAACAACGCCATGAACCTGAACTTTCGGCGCCCCGCGCGCATCTCTTGGATCCGCGCTGGGCCCCCCCCCCCGGCGGCGCCTCCGGCGCAGCCCCTGGCCCCAGAGGCGCGCCGGGGAGGGGGGTCCAGTGCAGGTCCAAAAAACTCCGCGCAGCGCGCCAAAGGTTTATGTGTACAGTGAAAGCCTTGAGTGAGGAACACTTACTTTTCAAAAGGGGCTCGGTCGTTTCTTGGGTTTGCATGCGTTCCGCTACCTTTTTGCCGGCGAGCCCCCCCGGTGTTCCTTACTTATGGTTCCTTAGGCCTTAGGTCAAGACCCTCACTGTATGCCGTCTTTCCTTCTTCTGCCTCTCCCCCCATGCCCTCCCCTCCTCTCTCCAGGCCCGCCGCGGCCCGCTTCCTGGAGGAGGCGGAGGATCGGGAGGGGAAGGACAGCGCAGACCCCACGAGCCGTCGATGCCCGGGCCAAGGTTGGAAAGTAGCTACTGTATGGGAAGCGGAAGGGGAGACGAAACTCAGGGAAACAGGGGGGGTCTTGGGATTCTGGGGAAAAACAAGGCAATTCTGGAAGATACGGGGAAAATATAGGGAATCTTGGGACTTCTCTGAATATCAAGGGCAGAAAAACGCCCCTACCCTGGTTTACGAGGCGCTGTGCGCTGAAACTCCTGCTGGCTGACAGGGCACACCCTGCGTGATGTGCCGCGTCCTGGCGGCTCTAGGCTTGGGGGGGTCCCAGGCGGTTTACAGACCACGCACTTGTAACCCAGGGTAGGGTCGTTTTTTCATCCCTCAAACATACTTCTAGACCCTGTGCCCCTTTGGCCCCTCCCGAGGAGAGCCTGGCGCTCCTCGGCGCGCCGCGGCCGCGGCCGCTGGCGCCCTCCGCCTCCGCGCCGCCGGGGCGCCCCGGCCCGCGGCGGGGCGGCCTCTCGGCGCGCGGGGCCGGCGGCGCCGCGCGGGGCTTCGAGGCTGAGGTCCTCCGGGCACGTGGCATCGCTCGGACGTGTGTTTTTTTTTTTTTGCTCAGGAGAGGGAAAAACACGCAGACACAATTCATCCTCGATTCCCCCGAGAATCTGGGAAACTGTGGGGGGTGGGGGGGAAGACAGAAGCCCAGAAGATATAGGGAGAATCTGGGGAGAATCTTTTTATGTGTGTGTATTTATTTTTGTGTGTCCTGGGGCCCCTTCATTTTTCTCGGCGGGGATTATTAAGGAGCATCTTGGATTATCCTGCGAAAAAACCGCGCACGAAACCGAAATAAGCACAAGGAATGGACGTCCGAGCGACGGGGAGGGCACCGCCACAGGTTGAGCAGGACCGAGGGTCAGAGAGAGCCTTGCCCCACCGTCGATCCTCTGGAGGGGAGAAAGCACACACACAGACACGATTCATCGTCGACTCCCAGGAAGATATGAAAAAATATAGGAGGAGGGAGGGGGGAAGACGAGAACCCAGAACATATGGCAAACATACGGGGAATCCTGGGATGTGTGTCTATTTCTTTGTGTGTCCTAGGGCCCCTTTAGATCCGCAGGGTTGCCCGATGCTGTCCTCTGCAGGACCACCAAAAAAGGGACGTCAAGGTGGTCAAACGCCTCGCCGCTTAAGCCGGCGAAGACGTGCAGAGTCCAGCCATTCGCTTATGTCCGAAGTTTTGGCTTGACGCCGGGTGTGGTGCATCAGTTTCAGCTGGTCTGAACAGGCTGATTGCGCCCCTTGACTTCCGTTTGGGGTTTTCTGCAGACCTGACCCCCCAGCCCGACTCAAGTCACAGAGCTTGTTTTTCTGTAAGACTCCGGCAAGTTTACTTGCGTAAGCGGCGGCGAGCGAGGGGGGAAGTTTCGGGTTCGACGAGCGAGGTTTCCGGGCGTGTTCGCAGATTCTGGATGGGTTCCCACCCTCGGGATGCGCTCCAGCGACTGCGCCTCGCCGAGAGCGTGCCGTGGGAATCCCCGGATCGTCCCGAGCGACCGCCGGAGGCCCGAGTCTTGACCCAGGAAATGAATGAGCCTGTTCTTGCTAGGCTCTGACAAGTTTGCTTGCGTTGACGGGAGGGGGGGAGCCTGGATCTCGGGCCGGACGAAAGGGGGGGATTGGGAAAGGGGGGGTTACAGAATTTGCTGCATGCAGCTGGTTTCGGCCCCGCCGCCGGGCCCATTCCTCGATACATGGGCGCCTCCCGGCGCCGGGAGGCGCCGGTAAAATCAGCTACGTGAGCTGATTCTCAAACCATCGCTTTGTTATCCCCCCCCTTCGCCCGGCCCGAATTGACGGGAGGGGAGGAGCCTGAATCTGAAGCAAGCCGCGAACGAGCTGCACGTGCGGAAATCACGCAAGAAGCGAAGGGCATCTGCACGCTAGTATACATCTTGAGAGGGGCGAGGGGGGGCCGGGGGGGGAGGGCGAACGCCATGCGAGTAGACTTGCTTGAAGATATAAAAAGCAGGCTCATGCCCTTAGATCCTGCGTTGCAGTTTCTTGACAACGGGCGTATTCGTCAGGTTTCCCGCCCTGGGTTTCCTCACAGATCTATCCAGCTCAATAAAGATGGCGCAGAAAGATTGGGTCAAGGGCTCCGGTCGGCGATTTTTCGATGTTGCAATTATTCTGCAACGTCGGATGTCAGGGATAGAGATCCGACGTTCCGAGCAAAATGGAGTGGGCGACTTTTGGGGCGTTTTCAGCCTCCGGGGGCCCTCGCTGGGCCTCGGGAGCGTCAACAAAGAGGATTCAGGACGAGAAGCTGGCCCTATAGGAAGTGGTCTGGACCTCCATAGTCCACGCATCGAAAAACATGGAGCAGCCGGATGTCTGGGACAAAGAACCACAACCACAGCTACGGTCGAGCATCTGGTGAAGAAGCCTCCTCCAGAAAAGTTGGGCCAGCGTTTCTCAACCAGCTTGCGGGAGGCTGGCCCTGTTTCTTGACCGCGTTCGCCCTTCCAGCGTTGACACGAGCAGTTGGTCCAGGTTTGTCTAAAGAAATTTTGGGGGAGAGGTGGCCCAGATTTACTCGATTATGAACTTATTGGTCTTATTTTCTGTTGTAAGCGGATTTTTCGGGAGGGCCCCTCGGGGGAGAACCTACCTTCCTCGACATGAGCACTCTGGTTGTGGTTGTGGTCGAATTCGCCGTCCTGGGACGCCACATCGACCACAACCAGTACGCAGCTGGTTTCGGGGTGCCGAAATTTTCTGGCATGCGTAAGACATCCCCCAGAGTGTGTCCTCGATGTGGTTGTGGTCGCTTGCTGTCCCCGCAGGCCCATGGGCGAAGACATACGGCAGGGTCGTGTCGTGTCGTGTCGGCCCCAGCACTGGTTCCTGCCACCGCGGGGAGCATTCAGCCCTGAATGATTGGCCTTGCCGAAACGTCAGACTGTTCGGTATCGAACGATTCTGGGTCGCCGGCCGCGTTCAACGTTGAAGGCGGGCGGCGGGGTCGCCGTTGGATGGTGGACACGACGCGAACCTACCGTAATTACCTAGGTTGGCTCTTCTCTCATGGCTTTCAGGTACGAGGTAATTCAAGCCTCAAGACAAACAAACTATTCCATCAGGTGGTAGGTGGTAGGACAGCCTTTCAGAGATGTGGAAGAAAGGCACACAGGTGGAAGAACCGTTCCCAGGCAAGTGGTAGCGCTCCATAGGGGAAACTAAGTGGTAGTGGAACGGCGCTTTCGTTGAGTGGTAGAACGGTGCAGCTATATGGGCAACGTTGGTCTCTACGTTAGTCCCCAGACATGCCGCGTCCTGCAAAAGCACGACGGGTGTTTCTGTTAGCCGTTTTCGGTTTCTGAGAGGGGCCCCGGGGAGACGGGTCGGGACTTCCGGGGATCGCGCATGGGAAAGTCAGGACATCGCTGCGATGCCTGGATTTTTTCAACGCGCGGTGCCGACTCAGAGAGACCCAGACATGTGATGACATGCGGCGGCATCGCATGTCTGGGTTTCTGCGGCTGGGACCTGTCGGTCAGCGTATCGCTCCCGCCCGTTCTGGCCCACCACGCCTCGGCGCTGCACGCCAGCCTCAGGAACAATAGTAGTCGGTATCGTTTGACCAATCCCCATCCCCATCCCCATCCCCTTCGAGACCCCCACCAAATTACCAAACCAGCTGGGGATACACCCCTCGTAACCCGAAGGGCACGACCTATATCCCCATCGAGGGGGGTAAATCGGCCAGTGGGGCCCAGGCCACCCCTCTGGGGATGGGGATCAGTTAAATGATACTCAAGTAGTGATTGGGGGGTGGGCGTCGGGGGCGATGCATCGACCCCCAATCGCCAATAGATCGCCGATAGGGGGCCGATAGCCCAAACCTGCCCAGGAAAAACGTGCGGAGTTGATTGTTGGGCTCCTTTCCCCGATCTGCCGGCGGTGCATCGCCGATTCCAGGCCGATGTGTCCCCCCCACCATGCCAGTCCCCCCCCCCCTGTCGCTGCCCCCCCACAGCCGCTTCCCTGTCGCTGCCCCCCGGTCGCTGCCCCCCTCCCCCCCGGTCGCTGCCCCCCCTGCCAGCCTACCCCCTGCCCCGTCGCTGCCCCCCCACAGCCGCTTCCCAGCCCCCCGGCGTCCATGCCCCGAGGTTTGCCGAGCCGCCCGCGCCGCGGAGCGGAGAGCGTGACGCGCCAGATCTGCCCCCAAGGGACATGTAGGGGGCCACGTGCGAACCCTAACCCCCTACCCCCCACGATTTCTGAGGGGGAGAGGGTGGGGTTCACTTCGCTCGAGAGCTCCCGAACGAAGTGAACCCCACCCTCCCCCTCAGAAATCGTGGGGGGTAGGGGTTAGGGTTCGCATGTGGCCCCCTACGTGCCGCCGACCGTAGTCTGCCAGGCCTCCCAGATGGGGTCGGAGCCGACGGGGTCGGAGGATCCCGCCGCATGGCCGATGCATCCATTTTTTTTCCCACGGACGGCGACGATGCATCACCGACGTCGCTGGTGCATCGCCGATGCATCGGCGATGCATCGGCGATGCGGCACGGTCCTCCGACCCCATCCATCCACTCCGACCCCATCTGGGAGACCTCCATAGTCAGACGAGGGCCAGCTGAGGCAACGGCAGTTGCACTTCCAGGGGCCCCCTCGTCGCCACGGCTGGACGCAGCTCAGGAAGATGGTGCGCGTGGACCCAGTGAGGGGTGCGGGGGCCAGTTTGGAGCCGCTGTTGTCGCAACTCGACCTCCGAGTGATCGGGGGGAGGATGGGCTCTCCGGGGTGCGCGGTGCTCTGTGCGGCTCTCCGGGGTGCGCGGTGCTCTGTGCGTGGTCGTCGGTACTCGACGTTTTCTCGTCCAGCCCCGGCGGTGCTGCTACCGCACTGGTGGCATCGCTCAGGCGCGTGCACGCCTTCTCGCTGGGGGCACGATCGAGGAACACTTGGGGCCAGCTCTTGCGGGAAAAGAAGACGCGCAGGAAGCCGGCACATGTTTAGATTCGCGGGTCGAGAGCGCACCTCTTCCGGTCGAAGCGACAGGAAGCCGGCACATGCACCGGGCAGGAGCGTCCAGGCGACGGCCAGGCCGCCGCGCCTGTCGCCGAGAGCGTTCCAGGGCTGTCCAGATCGGGACGGGGCCGGGGGAGGGGGGCGGGGCAGGCACAGGGGGGATGCATCGCCCCGCCATCGCCCACTCGTCGCCGATGGGGGCCCGAGAACCCCACCCCGTCCAGGAACGTGCAGATTCGCGGTCGGTGGCCTATCTCGGATCCATCGGCCCAGTTATCGGCGGTGTGTCGCCCAGTCCAGCTCGAGCTTCCCCCCCTTGAGCTTGTCCCTCACGTTGCCCCGCAGGTGCGGGAGCAGCTGGCCGTTCACTCGCGGGCGCTGCTGGTGTTGCAGAGGCGCGATGCCAGCGGCGGTCGTCGCCGTCCCCCCGCCCCCCCCTCGTCGTGGAAAAACACACGACGGGACTTCCAATTCTGGGCCGTTTGCGGTCTTCGGGAGCCCTCGCCGTGCCCCAGGACAGTCAAACAGCTGTTGGCAGGACGATCAGCCCCGGGGAGGGGAGTCCAAACCTCCTGCCCAGACATCCGGCTGCTCCAATGTTTTCAATGCCAGGGCCCCAGAGGTCTGGACCACTGCTCTACAGGGCCGGTTTGTCGTCCCGAGTCGTTTTGGCGCTCCCGAGGCCCGGCGAGGGCCCCCGCAGGCCGAAAGCGGCGAAACACCGCCCGCGCCAACTTTTTCGGAGCGTCGGATCTCTAGGTGGAGCCCACGCTGCGCAAAAGAGTCACGACGACGCCGGGGCTCGAGTCCTTTCTGTGCTAGGCTCCGGCAAGTTTGCTTGCATGGACGCGATGCAGCAGGGGCGCAAACGACTTGCACGTGCGGCCCCAGGAGGCCGAAATTGGGGAGCAGCCTTCCGCCGTGATCTCTCCGCCACGCGAGGGAGCCTATATGGGGCTGCGCAGGAGCACCACGACGAAACACAGCGTCCAGCCGCCGCGCAGGAGGGCCTCCATCGAGTGGCCGGTTTGGGATGTCCTCACGAATGTTCAAAAAATGCCAGGAGGGGAAAAACACACAGAAACAATGAATCGGCGATTCCCAGAACATATGGGAAAGATGGGAACTGGGGGGGAAGACAAAAACCCAGAAAATATAAGACCATATGGGGGATAATGTTAATTTTTGTGTGTATCTATTCGTGTGTCCCAGTGCCCCTTCAGAATGATGGAGCCCGTCCACCCGGACCCCCGACGTCATGGTTGTTCCCTATACGTCGACCCCTGGACGTCTCGACCCACTCCCCTCCCTGGACCGGCTTCGCATCCTGAGTCGTCTCTTGACGGTGCCGAGGGCCGGGAAGGGCCCCCTGAGGCCGAACATGAGAAAACACCGTCCTCATGATTTTTGTTCATTGCCCGAAGGGGTTTGGGAACGAAAATGACATCCGAGCGTGAAAATTTCCTACCCCGCGTTCGCTCCCAGGCAGAACCAGGTCATGCCACGCGCCTCCTCGTCGAGCGGCCTGGCCAGTAGAGGCCGCAGTTTGGCATCGCTTGGCATCTCTTGGAAGCGGGGGTGGTCAGAAGCGAGGTAGGTTTCTTTCAGCGAGCGAAGAACGGTATAAGATAAACTTTTTCGCCGTCGGGGGCGCCTGCCTCTGGGCGGCTGGAAAGTTTATACCCCTACGTTGCCACTGTAAGGGTATAAACTTTCCAGCCGCCCTGGGGCAGGCGCCCCCGACGGCGAAAAAGTTTATTTTATACCGTTCTTCGCTCGCTGATTCTTTGCCCCCTGAGTGACGGAGCCCATCCGGCTCCGAACGTGACTCCCCGGCGGCGGCGGGATCCCGCCGCCGCTGGAGCCGCGCGGCCGCCGCCGCGGCCGCCGCCGCCGTGCCGCGGCCGCCGTGCCCCTGGAAGTTAATCGAAGGGAATATTGCAAATGGTCAACATTCTCATATATATATATATGTATATGTATGTATGCATATATATACATATATATATATCTTTGTATATATGTATGGCAAAAGCCGCGGAACTCAATCTTCCATACCAACTTGAAGTCGGCTCCTCCACGTCTTCTGATAGCAAGGCAGCAGCTAGCAGTCCGGCGGCCCGCCGCGGCCGTGCCGCCCCGGCCGCGGTGCCGATGAGGACACGCTCCTAGCTGGGAGCCGGGGGGCCTCCGGGGTCGGTCTCCCCTGGGCTGATGCCTCCCGGGAGACCCTCCCAGCTTTTAGGCCTCCTGGGTACCGTGGGGTCCGGGTAGCTGGTGTCGGAGGGTCGCGCCGCATCGCCGATGCGTCGACGATGCGGCTCGATGTCGAGCCCGATCTTCCCCACGCCGACGTCGCGGATGCGTCGCCGACGTCGGCGATGCATCGTCGACGCATCGCCGATACATGGGCGATGCATCGACCATGCGGCGCGATCCTTCGACCCCATCTGCTCGGACCCCATCTGGGAGGCCTCTACAGATGCCTCCCCCGGTCCTCCTGGGAGATCCCCGGGCAGAGACAGCGGAGGACCAGGGAGGGGGGGGGCCTCCCACCCCAGGCCCCCTCGGGCAAGGCCAGAATCCCGGCGGGAGGTGTTTTTTGCTATAGTTTCGGCCTCCGGGGGCCCTTGCTGGCCCGCGGGGCCGTCAAGAAAACGACGCAGGACGAAGAGACGGTCCGGGGTCATGAAAAAGTCATCCAGGAGGGAACAAAAACGCAGACACAATTTATCGTCATCTCCCAGGGAAATATAGGAAAGTATGGGAGGTGGGGGGAAGACAAAAACTCTGAAAATAGATGAAAATATGGGGAATCCTGTTGTTTGTGTGTATTTATTTGTGTGTCATGGGGCCCCTTCAGTCATGACGTCGGGGGTCTGAGAGGTCCTCGCAGCCAGAACCCGAGATCCTGGGTCCAGTCGGGCGTGTCCCGATACAGGAGGCATGTTCAGAGATAGTCAGAAAATCGTAAGGGAGCGATTTCCGGAATATGGTTTGGCTATTTTTGATTGTCCCCCATATCCTAAGATGGGGTTCTTGTTATTATTTGGGCGCCTCCTACTCCTCAGTATTCTTCTCTTCCTCCTCCTCCTCCTCCTCCTCATACCTAGACTTACTCATACACAGACTTACTCATACACAGTCTTACTCATACTCAGACCTGATCATATCAACGTTAGTCATACTCAGACCTACTCATACTCAGACCTACTCATACTCAGACTGACTCATGCTGAGACTCACTCATACCCAGACTTACTCATACTCATACTCACTCATACCCAGACTTACTCAACACACAGCAGATTGTGAAGATGTCTCAGGCGGGGCGCTGGTTTCAGCAACCCTAAGAGGAGCCGCCGAGGGGGGTATTGCACCGTCCCGTTCGCGGACGTTTTGTGCTGATGCCTCAAGCGGTTTGCTTGTTTTCTGCCTCAACATTCTTCGCTTGGAGAGCAGATCGTGAAGATGTCTCAGGCGGGGCGCTGGTTTCAGCGACCTAAGGGGAGCCGCCAAGGATGTTTTCACGGCTCCGTTCGTCGCCGTTCTGTGGGGATGTCTCTGGCGCTTTGCTTGTTTTCTGGTTTTGCGTTGTGTTCCGAGTGGCTCTCCCCGTTGCGTACGGTGGTCAAGGAGGAGTGACCAGGTGTTGCTGGCGCAGAGCTTGTGTCCCTACAATACGAGATGCACATATGGCTCATATGGCTAGACGCTCATTTAAATCCGTAGGGGCTTCGCCCCCTGCCGCCGGCCCCCTCTCTCGGAGAATGGGCCATGGAAGAGCGAAGTCATGAGGCTTTGGCTTCGCTGTGAAGTAGTGTCGGGACCTGTTTGTTTTTCGACCTTGACCCTACGGATCTGCGTGGGGGGTGCCGCCTGATTTCAGAAGTGTAGCAAATCCCTTTTGTTTTTGGTCCCTGACCCTACGGATCTGCGTGAGTGGTGCCGCCGAATTTCAGAAATGTGGCAAATCCTTTTTGTTATTGGACCCTGACCCTGCCGATCTGCGTGAGGGGTGCCAGCAAATTTTAAACATGTGGCAAATCCTATGTGCTTGGACCCTGACCCCGCCCGTCTGCGTGAGGGGTGCTACAGAATGCCAGAAATGTGGCAAATCCCTTTTGTTTTTGGACCCTGACCCTACGGATCTGCGTGAGGGGTGTCAGCAAATTTGAGAAATGTGGCAACTCCCTTTTGTTTTTGGACCCTGATCCTGCCGATCTGCGTGAGGGGTGCCGCCGAAGTTCAGAAAAGTGGCAAATCCCGTGTGTGTGTGTGTGCGTATGTGTGTGTGTGTGTGTGTGTGTGTGTGTGTGTGTGTGTGTGTGTGTGTGTGTGTGCGTGTGTGTGTGTGTGTGTGTGTGTGTGTGTGTGTGTGTGTGTGTGTGTGTGTGTGTGTGTGTGTGTGTGTGTTTTGGACCCTGACCCTGCCGATCTGCGCGAGTGGTACCACCGGATTTCGGAAAAAGCTGCAAATCCCATGTGTTTTTGTACCCTGGCCCCGCCGATCTGCGTAAGGGGTGTCAGCAAATTGGAGAAATGTGGCAAATCTCATGTGTTTTTGGACCCTGACCACGCTGATCTGCGTGAGGGGTGCCACAGAATGTCAGCAAAGTGGCAAATCCTTTTTGTTTGTGGACCCTGGCCATGCCGATCTGCATGAGGGGCGCCGCCAGATTTCAGAAATGTGGCAAATCCCTTGTGTTTTTGGACCCTGACCCTGCCGATCTGCGTCAGGGATGACTCCGGCTTTCAGAAATGTTTCAAACCCCATGTGTTTTTGCACCCTGACCCCGCCGATCTGCGTGAGGGGTGTCAATTTGTACGAACCCCAGCAATTCAGACAATACGTTTTGGCCGTGGTAGAAATTGTCGTTTTGGGCCTCCCCCCCTCGCGCGGTCCATCAACAAGGAACAGTAAGCAGCAAAAAGCAGACTTGCAACAAGGAGCAGTAAGCAGCAAGAAGCAAAACTGTAACAGTGGAAACTGGCAGCTGCAACTGGCACAGGAAACTGCGAACCGCCGGCCTGCAGCCTGGTGGCCCCACAAGGGGGCCGGCGGATATTTCAAATACAATATTACCTGTTCAAAAGGATGCACATATGGAGAGCTCCTCGCAGTGAGTATCGTTCCTCCACAGTCCGCCTGAGAGGACGACATGCCCGACCTCACTGTGGGGATCCGACGCTCCGACGATGGGAGGTCCTCGCAGCCATAATACCTGAGATCCTTGGGAACGCCGGAAGATCCGAGGGTCCGCCGCCGTGTATCGCCGCGCCGCCGCGTGCCGCCGTGGCCACCGCCGCCCTGTTGGGTTCACTCGGGCGCGTCCCTATACGCAGACCCCCCTCGGGCAATGAACAAATCCTGACGGGAGGTTTCCTGCTCCTTTCGGCCCCTGGGGGCCCTTACCGGGACTCGGGACCCCGGACTTCTTCCGTCCGGAAGGTTTTCCTGGATTTGGGGCTTTCGGTGCCCGCGATCGGGCCCATAGGGGCCCTCCAAAAATGAACCCGGGACGAAGAAAACCACGCCAGGGGAAGGCCTCGGGACGTCCTGGGACCGCAGAGTGACAACAAATCATATCGGCGGCTGTCAGGGGAAGCGCGGCGGGAGGTTTTTCCCTATTTTCGGCCTCGCGGGGCCCCCGCCTGGCTTCGGGAGCGTCAGAAAACAATTCGGGATGAGAAAACTGGTCCCGGGGAGTGGGTCTTTGAGCTCCTGAGATCCTGGCGGTGCAATTTTTTTGCGGATGTACAAGCGAAGCATCGCGGATGGTCACTAAAATACCGTAGGTGCCTCAGCGCGCGGCGCGCGCCCACAGCGCTGGGCGCCGCGCGCGCGTGTGTCGCAGGCGGGCGTACCGATCAGACGGATCAGGCGGGGCGCGCACGCAGGGAGCGCAGCGACACGCGCCCCCGCCGCCGTGTGCGATCGCAGGTGTGCGGGTGGGCGCGCGGCCCAACCCTGCGCGCGCGACCGCGGGCCTGTGTGCGGCGCAGGTGAAACATGCGTTATTATTCAGGAGCGCCGCGCGTGCCCGCCTGTGGACTTCTTGCTCCCACTCTCACCGCCCTATGTATTACCTGGTGATCTGGACCTGTCGTGGCCGCGGGGCGGCGTTCGGGGGCGGGTCGCGTCACCCGCCGCCGCCGCCCGCTCGGCGCTGTCCTGGCTGCGCCATGTCCGTTCTCGCCCTATGTATGCCGGCGCGGACGCCGCGAGAGGAGGTGGCACTAAGCTGTTTTTGTGCAGCGGGCGTTTTCACAAGTTTTCGGGCCCTGGGGTTCCTCACAGATCGATCCGACTCGAGGACTGGCGCAGAAAGACGGGGTCAAAAAGGCTCCAGTCGTGTTTTTCTCCGCGACGTTGCAAGTGCCCTGCAACGTTGGATCTCGGAGATAGAGATGCGAAGCTCCGAAAAAATTTGAGCGGGCGGCTTTTGGCGGCTTTCGGCCTCCGCGCGCCCTCGCCAGGCATCAAGACGATTCAAGACGACAGACACATACCTCCTCGCGTTGCGAAAACAATCGCGACGGCAGGTTGTTTTGTTATTTTCAGCCTCCCAGGGCCTTATTTGGGCCTCGGGATTATCGAAACACAAATCACGGTGAAAAGCCCGCCCCGGGGAGGGGTTCAGACCTCGTGGGGTCGACGTCGCGAAAAAAACAAAACACGACGCCGCAGGTCTGTGGTTGGGGGAGTGATCCGGCCCTCCAGCGCCCAAGCACCGAACAAATTGGAGCACCCGGATGTCTGCTGGGCCTGGTCGTCGTTTTCTCATTCATTGTTTTGCCGATCGGCGCAGGCCTTCGCCCCCCCCCCCCACACACCCCACATGGAGTAGATTTTGGCTGTGTTTGGCGCCCGTTTCAAGCAGGTGGAGTCTCCCCCATACGCCATGGCACGCGCGGTTGTAAGCAGTCGCGCTAAGCAGAGGTCCGGAGCCAGACCCTCCTCCCCCCCCTTCCGCCCAATGTTGAAACGCCGAATCTTTTTTTTTTCTTTAATATATATATATATATATATATATATATATTATATATATATATATATATACCAAAAACAAAAAATGTTTACCTGTACCGCGTAGGCGCGTGCAGCGGGCCGCAGGGGACGGAGACCCGTCGCCGGAGCCGCAGCAGCCCGGCGCGTGCGGGGCCCCTCGTGGGGCTGCCGCGCGGGCCGCCGCGGCGAGCGTGGAGGACCTGGGCGCGTGGCTGCAGGAACTCGGGGGGGGAAGACCCAGGTCCTCACGGGTAGTGGCGTGACGAACTATGTTTTGTTTTGTTGTTCTTTTTTGCCTTTGGGGACTCTTCCTGGGCCTCGGGACCGTCAGGAAACGACTCAGGATGAGAAGCCGGTCCAGGGGAATGGGTCGAGACCTCCTGGGGTCGACATAAGGAAAAATCATGATGTCGGGGGCGTATGGGGATCTTGGCGTTCCAATTTTTTCCGAGCTGGGCGTTTAAACGCCAGGTTTCGGGCCCAGGGGCCATCGCAGATCGATCCGGTTCGAAGAGTGGCGCAGGAAGAGGGGGCCCAGTGCTCCGGTCGCGATTCCTGTGCGATGTTTCAGGT
Source organism: Prorocentrum cordatum (assembly GCA_963575745.1). NCBI lineage: Eukaryota > Dinophyceae > Prorocentrales > Prorocentraceae > Prorocentrum > Prorocentrum cordatum. The sequence goes on from CAUYUJ010012781.1 coordinate 59,315, forward strand.
GTTTCCCGCTCCGGGATCTCAGTGCACATACTGCTACTGCCATTTTTCCTCTGTGTTGGAGTAAGGGTAACGTAGTAGAGATCTCTTGGAAACGTCCCAGAGGCTTCGTCCTCCGGAGAGGATGGAGGTCTTTACCCAAACCCGCGACGTCATGATTTCTTCATGACGTCGACCCCTTGAATATTCAGAAATAGATCGAAAATACTACGGGGACGATTTCTATAATATATGTTGGGTATGTTGTTGGGCACTTTGCATCGTTATTCCAGAGTCCGCCTGTAGGAGGACATGCCCGACCTTGCTGTAGGGATCCAGCGTTCTAGCGGTTACGATCCATTCTCCGGGACAGGTCTTCCATCCAGAGTCGTTCGCTGACGGTCCCGAGGCCTAGGAAGGGCCACCCAAAACCAAAAATAACAACACATTTCCTGTCACGATTTTTGCATTACCCGATGGGGCTTAGGTCCGGAGAGGAGGTCATTGTAGGAGGTTTGTTTGGGTAGTCTATAGGCACCTGGCCGCGCTACGCTAGACATTTCGGTTTGAGTGACCGACGCAGCGTGCCACAATACTCCTGCCCGCCTGCGAGGCGACGTGGCCTTGCGTCCTCGCCGCCGCTGGCGGTGCCCTATGGCTGCATTGCGGTGGTGGAGAGCCAAATGGACGGTAGCTCTCGAGCGAGGCCGAGAATGCGTGGGCATGGCGCTGGGGCGGACGCTGGCGGCTGTGGATCGATGGGGTTGCCTTGGGCGCACATCGCCGATGAGGACACGCTCTTGGGAGCCCGGCGACCTCCGGATCGGTCCCCCCTGCCCCCGGGTTGTCAATTGAGCTGGTTCGGCGTCTTAAGATGAGGCTGGTTCGACGAGCTCCTTAAATACAATGGCTCTCCATTGGCAGGGGTACGCTTCGCCGAATGGGGCACCCCCGCGGAACGGGCCCACGTCGTTTCGGCAACACGAAAATTTCAAAGTGAGCCGGTTCGGCGGGTGCGTTTTGATGAGTTCTGAGACGGTTCGGCGGCCGAACGTGCTCAGTGAGCCGCGGGCTCAGAACTGATGATCGGGAAGCAGATCGGCTGCGCGCCGAGCGGGCTTGCGGCTTTCCGCCGAATGCGTTTTTGAAGTTCGATACATGTTTCTTTCATTCTGTTTCCTGATATTTTAGTCTGCGTTGCATTTTGTTTGTCCGACTGGGCCTGGGCTCAGGGGGGGTTGTTGGAATAGCCGCTGCTGGGATTCCGCGCGGAGGTCCCTGCGGCGCAATCGGCATGGCGCGTCGCGCAGGGGCGTCTTTCTATGAAGTCCACAGCGAACCGATGCAGATATGATAGTTGAACGGCCACTCGCCCCGAGGAAAAGCACTCGCCAGAGCGGCCGCGGGAAGCATTGCGCGGGCAGATCGAGGGGAAAGGCAACGCAGAGGACGCAGGGACAGAAAGAAAAATCACGGAGGCGGTGGGCGAAGAAGGAGGCGTGCAGGCAGGCCTCGGAGGAGTCCTTGCGTTGCTGCTGCCATTCCTCTTCCCCCTCCTCCTCCTCCTCCCGTTCCCCCTCCCCCTTTCGTATCCCTTCTGAATTTGGTCGTTGGTCCCGCGCCTTCCCCCCGTTTCCCTACTGCTCACGGTGCTCCTCCTGGTCGCGCTCACGCCCGTCATCCTCACCCTTCTCCCCTCATCATCCTCGTCCTCCTTGTGCTCCATTGCGTCACCATCATCTGCATATTCCCCCCCCTCGCCCTCCTCCCCCCTCCCTCCACGGCCTAATCGGCATGCGTCGGGCCGTCGGTCAATTGCGCTTGATGTTACTCCTCGCCCTCTCCCTCGCCATCACTGCCAAAATCATCATCATCATCATCATCATCATCATCATCATTATTATTATCATCATCGTCATCAGCATCATCGTCGGCTTCGTCTTCCCCTCGCTCCCGCTGCGTTTGACCGTTGGCGTCGGTCGAATGGCATCCAGCTCATTGCTCCACCATCTCATTTCCGCTCCACCTGAACCTCGGTCAAATGTCATCCTGCCCCATGCGCCCCTGGCGTTGCTCCTTTTCCTCCTTAATTATCCTGCCCCCCAAGGCGCGAGGGAAAAATGGCGCGCAGACGCGCCCCCCCCCCCCCCCCCTTCCCACTCGCACTTTCCACCGTCCGTCTCTGTCCCAAGCCTGTCCCCTCCCTGCCTCGCCCCGTCGCCGCCATTTCTGTCTGCGTTCCCCCCTTCTGCGTTTCCGGCAATAGCAGCAAGGGCAAGTGGAGGAGAGGGGGGGTGGGGGGGACTCGGCCAACGGCCAGATGGGGCAGGAGTGAACGGAGGAGAAACATAGTCAGCAGCGGCAGCAGAAACAGGATAAGCAAGAAAAGCAGGAGGAAAAAGCGAAGGCGTTGGACCTGCAGCCGAAGACAGCAGGAGCCGAGGGGACGAATGCGGATGAGCAGCAGCAGCAGCAGCATGAACAGACGCCGGAGGGGCAGGGCGGAGGAAGACGAAGGCCTTTGAACGTGAGGCCGCTGTGAAACTGAGGAAGATGAGGAACACCAGCAGCAATATCATGAGGAGCAACAAGGATCAGGAGAAGCGGTAAGGATGCCATTTGACCGATTGCGAAGCGGAGCAGGAGAGAGGGGCCGGAGGAGGATGATAATGAGGAGCAGCAGCAGGAGCAAGAAGGAGCAGGGCGGAAGGTAGGGAGGTCAGTCTGCCGAGGTTCAAAGGGAGCGGGAGTGGGGAGATGCTGGTGATGTTGATGATGCTAGTGTGTTTGCTGATGGTTATGGCGATGGCAAAAGTGGCGGCGACGGTCAGACGACGACGGCGACGTGGGCGAGGAGGGGGAGGGGGGGGGGGGGGGGGCGCAGCAACGACATCGACGATCATTGCGCGGGAAGCCAATCGACCGACGGCCAATGGAGTAGGAGTGAGGCGCGGCGGAGATGCGAAGATAACACCGAAGAGCAACGGCGCGGGCAAGCAGAGCAGGTGCTGGAGGGGGATGTCATTCGGCCGACGGTCAAATGCAGCGTGGGCGACGGGATGACGCACGGCGGCGACGATGCTGATCTTGATGCTGAGGGGGAGCGACGCCAGGGGATATGGGGGCCACTTGACAGACGGTCACATGTACAACTATTGAAGCGTGGATGGCATAGGTGAAGGGGAGGGGGGGGGGGGGGGCGAGGAAGATGAATATGCCGATGGCGGTGGCGACGCGGTGGAGGAGTTAGAGGACGAGGAGGGGGGCGGCGAGAAGCAGGAGGAGGAAGAGGGGCATGGGCATGAGAAGGGGCAGGAGGAGCACCAGAAGCAGGGCGGAGCAGGCGGAGGCCGCTGGACCAACGGCCAACTGGAGCAGGAGTGAGAAAAGGAGGATGAGCAGGAGGAAGACGAATAGCAACGACAACGCGAGGAACAATTGCCCTTTGACCGTCTCCTCCGCGTTGCCTTTGTCTTCCTTCCCATGCTCTTCCTCCGAGGCCTGCTTGCGCGCCTCCTTCCTCGTCCGCCGCCTCCATTATTATTATCTTCCCCCGCGCCCCCCCCGTTTCCCCCCCCGTCGATCCCAGGTGCCCGCGCAGTGCATCCCGCGGCCGCTCTGGCGCTCAGTCTTCCTCGGGTCGGGTGGCTGTTCAGAGAGAGCTTCTATCAGATCGGCATTGCTTTGCCGCGGGCTCCAAAGACAAATGCCCCCGCCCAACCATCCGCTCTCCTCGCCGCCCGCCCGCGCTCCGATTCTCGACCCCCCGCGACTGGCCCCGGTTCGCGCGCGCTGCGTTTCGTCGGCACTTTCGCCAGGTAATCGCATCGCGAAGCGTGTTTTGAACAAGCATGATCGCGTCGCCGAGTGGGACGTGAAAAGCACGTCGTCTTTCTACTAGCGCTGGGGAGGCAACGCGCGATAGCGGGCCAGTTCGGCAGGCGGCGCAGAAATTGCTTTCGCCGAGTGGGCCACCCCGCTGGGCGAGCTCACAACCCAGCCGAATGGGTTCAGAACCGCGCCGGACGGGCTCAGATCCACACCGAATTCACTGCCGCGCCGGGCGGGCTCGCACCGCCGCCGGACGGGCTCACTTTCCGCCGAGCGGACTCACTTCAGTTTGTAGTTTTTCTACGCCGCACGGGCTCGCAACAAAAAAATCTACAACAACAGTCTCGAAACTTGCAGGGCCTCCCGAGCGACAGACAAAGTGAGCCGGTTCGGCGCCGCCGAACGGGCTCAGAACGCAAACCCGGGGTGGCCGGCGCCTCCCTGGAGACCCTCTGGGAGGACCAGCGGGAGACCTCCCGCCCCCGAAGACCAACAAATACCCTGGAGGCCTCCCCGCGGTCCTCCGGGAGGTGCGGAGCTGGAGCTCTGGTTCTCTCCGAGACCCCGCCCCTTCCGGGACCTCCCGGGCAAAGATGTCTCGGAGTACCTCTGGGCCAGCGCAGGAGACCTCCGCGAGGGCCAGACGGGGGTCTCTGGGAGCGAGACCCCCAGGGAGGGGTGGGGGGGGTCGAGCAGGAGGAGGAGGGATGAGATGGAGGAGGGGGGGGGAGGCGCGAACCCAAGAGCCATCGACGACGTTGGAACGAACCCCCCCACCACGCCCCCTCCGTCTTCATCGGCCCCCACAACGGTTCATTTTCACAAGGGGAACTGCCTCGTTGGAAGACGACCGTTTGAAGGCCTTGAAGCGCGCCGAAAACGTGTCTCTCGAGTTTCCAACCCCTCGGATCAACCTGGCTGCTGCGTCGCGGGTCGAGCCAGAACGCCATCCCCTCGATTTCAACGCCGCGAATCATCGCAATTGTTGCACCCCCTTATAATCCTGAACCCTTCCCAAACAAGTTCTGGCGCGTCGATCTCGGGGGCCCGGCGCGGCGCCGCGACGAGGCCCGCGCTTTGACGGGGGGCCGCCCTCGACCCTTGGAACTCGGACAGTTTTCACTGCGAATGCGCCGGCGTTAAGGCGAGGGCCACATTTGGAAAACCGCCCGCCCTCCGCTCGCGAAGCCCATGCAGACTGCCCGAGCAAGTGCGCGCGGGGCCGAGGCGACGCCCGCCCCTAGGACACGACCCGCCCTCGATGCGCGCCCGCCCTAGGATGCGACCCGCCTCAAGCGAGCGCGCGCGGCGCCGAAGCGAGAGCGACATGTTGAGAAAAAGACCCGCCCTCATCCCGCGACTCTTTGAAACGCTTGCAAAGCGAACGCGCGCGGCGCTGCAGCGAGAGCCTCGCGTTGAAAACCGCCCGCCCTGCATCGGCGAGGCCGTTGTCGCGCGCGGCTGCAGGGCCATGGGCGGCGAGGCCCCAGGCGAAACGCAACGCCAGCCCAGGAAAATTGACCTCGGGGCGCGACGGGCAGAACTTGCTTATAAGCAAAAAGAGTGGAGGAGGACGCTTTACTTCTGACAAAGTTTGGGGCGTTCGTTCGAGGCTCCTCGAGCTGGGCCCCGATCTTGCAAAGGCGGCCGCCATTGCGGGGCCGCTGGGCACCTCCTTCGGGCGGCCGCCCAAAAGGTCGACCCCGCTCCCGATGAGGACATTGTTGGGTACACGGGCAGATGTGGGAAATTGCCAAATGTTGCCTGGATGGTCCAGGGGCCGACGTTTCCATGGGTGGTTGCGCGGTTCACCGAGCCTTTCCGGCGCGCTGTTGACATGGCCAGTCGAGGGGGACTTGCATGAAGCCCTCAGCGGCGCCCCTCTTTCCGTTGTTCCATGTAATGCCAACGTGTCCGAGCGTCGTTGTCTGATGCAGGCGCGCGCCCATGTTCGAATTCCGCTGAACGAGGCATGGGCCGATTTTTCAAGATGGCGCAGACGTTGTGCGTGGAGCGCCCGCGGCAATCAGATCGCGATGCGGTCGAGCGCAGCATGATGGACATTGAGCGCGCGTTCATATTCTTACCTTTCACGACGGTTGGAGTATTCAAACTGGCGAAGCCCACCAGAGTGCATTCGGAGGAAACCGCCCGATTGAAGAAGATGGGGGGGGGGGGCCAGGAAATGGGCGAACTGATGCCCTAGCTAGGGGGGGCATTCCAAACGTCAGCCCTCGCCAGGTGACGTCGACAGGGTGGAAGCTGGTAGTGATGAATGGCCGAAAGTTGTTCGGTTTTTCGCTGCCCTCCTGGAGCCAAGGGGAAGCTCGCGAGATGCGCTCGGTGACCTCGAGCTGTCCCCCGAGGCGCCCAGGGGGCAGACCCGAAATCATTGTTGACGCGTGCCTGCGTGGACTTCAACAGGTGGCAGCGCGCTGATTGCGGAAAAGCTACCGCGCACAAGGCGAGGTGCAGAGGGGGTCCTTGCGTGCACTTGCTCAGGTTCTCAGGCGCCGATTTGGGCCACCTTCAGCAGCCCTCCCGCACCCGTAACTTGCAGGTTGGTCGCATCGCAACCACGGGGGTTGCTGTAGCTTTCCGTTTTGCCTGCGGGTCAAATTCTACGGGCGGGCCTCAACATTTATCATCAGCATGTCATAGAACCGAGCGACGTCAGCTCCGCATGTTGAAGAATTGCATACTTTCTTACTTCAAAAGGATCTCGCTTCTTTAAACCATGGCGCACCACGGTCGATCAAAATTCCATTCGAGGCTTTTCTTCGGCACTTGTTTTGCGTTGCAATGGCCGATTGCGCAGGCTCTAGTTTCCATCCGACTTTGTTTCTGGAGATGTTGCCCATTCTTGGTCAGCTTTTTGCAACTATTCGAGGACCTGTTCGTTTCTTTGTGCCGTGTCTGTGTAGGAGCAAGACAAGGAAATGGAGGAAGGGGAACATGGAAGCATGATGATGAGGACGAGGCGGAGGAGGGGAGGAGATGGAGGAGGAAGTGCAAAAGGCGAGCGGGGATGATGAGGATATGAATGGTAATGCTGCTGATGGCGATGATGATGATGGGGGTAATGGTGATCATGGCAACGATTCAGTGACAGCGTGGGTGCCATTCTTTTTAATGGTGGTGAGGATGGGGATGAGGAGGACAAGGATGACAACGTCCAGTGTAAGCCAAAGACACATCAACGATGTTGCAATATATCCTCCTTCCAAGCTCTCTCTTCATAGGCACATACGAAGGTTTGTTTTCACAGAGGGAAATGCTCCATTGGAAGACAAACGTTTGGAAACCCTGAACTGTGCCAAAACACCATTCCTGCAACTTCGACACCGCGAATCACCGTTACTGTTGCGTTTTGCGTTTTGACGTTTTCGAATCTTGCCATAGCGCCATTTCTAGCACGCCATTGCCGCGAATCAACGGAATTGTTGCGTCCTGACGGCCCGGCATCGTGCCAAAACATAACTCCTGGTACGTGACCCACGACAATGTTTGAATCGGTTGTACGTTTTAAAAACGAATGTGCGCGGCGCTCTGGCTAAAACCACATTTTGAAAAATGAACCGCCCTCAACCCGTAAAGCCCTTGCTAATGTTTCAAGCGAATGTGCGCGGCGCTGAGGCGAGGGCCATCTTTTGAAAACGACCGGCCCTCAATCCGCGAAGTTCCTGAAACTTCTTGTCACGAGTGTGCGCGGCGCCATTGCGAGAGCCATATGCTGAAAATGAACGGCCCTTCATCCGTGAACTTCCTGCAGTGTTTAAGACGACTGTGCCTGGCGCGAATGCGAAAACCAACCGCATTTTGAAAAGGAACCGCCTTTCATCCGCGAAGCTGTTTGTAATGTCTTAAGACGAACGCGCGCGGGTCTATTGCGATAGCCATATTTTGAAAACGGCCCGCCCTCCGTCCGCGAAGCTTTGGCAAAGACCCAGCGTGAGGGTCATAAGTGGTAACGACGTATCAGGTGAAGCGCCTGGCCCCCCTATTGACACTCCTCTGGGTGCGACAGCGAGGGATTATTTATAAGGGAAAGGACCGGAGGAGGAGGAGGAGGAGGAGGAGGAGGAGGAGGAAAAGGAGGGAAAGGGAGAAAAGGAGGAAAAGGAGGAGGAAAACACGACTCTCGAGCGACCTCCCCCGGCCCTCTGAGATGCTTCCCGGCAGGCCTCCCTTGCAGGTCCCCCCGGCGGTCTGATGCAGGTCCCCCGTCGGAGGCCTCCGAGGAGGCCCCCCAGAGGCCTTTTAGCAGGAGATCTCTCCGCGAGGGGGCGGGCGGGCGGGAGAGGCCTCCCACGCAGGGACCCCTCTGGCCCTCCAGGGGGTCTCGGGGGGCCTGGGGGGGGCCAACCCGTAGGAAGACACATCTACACATCGATGTTGGTTGCTTCTTTCCCCAGCGGCAGCTGCATTTGGAAGGACCGCGCGGTATCTAAAATTCCTCTACGAAGCATATGTGCTTTACAACGATATCATAAAGACAACTATGTAAGAATATATGTTTACATATATATATATATATATATATATATCAAACATACATGCGCTTAGATACGACTTCTTATTGTCTAGATACGGGAGGTACGTTGTTCTTCAAATGTTTTATATACGGGGTCATGGTTTAGATACGTGTAGATATGTTTATATATATAGATATGTTAGAAACGCTTCAATATAGCGCCCATCGCTGCAAATCATGTCTACAAAAAGTAGGTACGAATAGCTGCGGCGCCATGTCTCCACTGCCGGGCCTTGGCCGCTCAATGACCACGAGCAGGGAAGACTACACATGCCAGTCAGGACGACGATGATCATGAAGAGGAAGAGGAGAAGGAGGAGGAGGAAGAAGTGAAGTGGGACATCATGGACGGCGGGCGAGCCGAACGATCATGAGGACGAGGACAAAGCAACATATCCATGTTCTCCAATCGCTGATCGACTTAATCCCCGTCCTGACTCCCCCCTTCTCCACGTTATCCTTCTGACGCTCCCTCTAAATCCACCTCGCTCCTCTTGCCTGCTCGCCGCGCGTCCTCATCCTCCCCTTCGTCCGCGCTCATCGTCCGAATCACTCCTCCTCCTCCTCCTCCTCCTCCTCCTCCTCCTCCTCCTCCTCCTTCCCCTCCTCTTCCTCCCTCTCTTCGTCCTCCTCCTCCTCCTCCTCCTCCTCCTCCTCCTCCTCCTCCTCCTCTTTGTTCTCCCCATCCTACGGTACCCTGTTCCGACCAGTTCTCTTCTAAATTTCGTTTCGTCGTTGTTTCCCATCCTACTCCTCGTCGTTTTTGTCGTCGTCGCTCGTCTCTTCTCTCTTCTTCGATACGGTTTTCCACTATCCCCATCCCGTTGTTCATTGCTTCGGCCAATCTCACAGATCTTGTTCGTGCCGAGAGCACGGCCAACAGCATTCGTTCTGGCAATAACTAGATACGAATAGATACAGCGCGGCGCTGTCATTCTTTGAAAATAGATACGGCTTGGTTTATTCTGGAAGCAAAATAGATACGGTCCCGAACGTTCAGATATGCGTGAAAAGTAGATACGTTTAGATACGGTGGCGCTCCCGCGCAGGCCGGGGGTGTGCATCTAAAAGTATTATTTGTATTGACTTCGTTGCAGAACAATAGATGCGATGGACTTCTCGCCTGAGCCTGGGCGCTATCACGAGTGAACGCAAGTATTATTTGTTGATACGTCTTGCAGGGCTGGAGGCCTCGGGGAGGCCTCCGACCGCCTAGCTCCCGGAGGCTCAAGGTGGGCCGTCAACTGGGGGTCGATCCCAGATTTTTCGCTTTGCGGAAAAAATGCGACGGGAGGTTTTCGTTATGTTCGTCCTCCGGGGGCCTTTCTAGGGCCTCGCGGGGCTGTCATACAAAAAAAAACACTCTGGATGAAAAGCCGACTCCCTTGGAAGGGGTCCGGACTTTTGGGTGCGACAGCGCCCTTTTGGAAGACTTGCAACGCCACGGGGGCGTTCGGTGGAGCTCCCTGTGGGGCCACGAAGCGTGTGAGGGGTGTGGCGACATGGGAAGGGGGAGGTGGGAGGAGGGTGAGGAGGAGAGGAGGAGGGGAACGCGGTGCGCTATCTCTTCAAGACAAGGGCCCAGCACCACAGGATGGTTGCGAAAAAGTTGCAACGCCACGATCTCAGGGTAGTCATCGCTGACTCCCCCTCGGTGGCGCGCTCCCCTGCCCCTGCCGTTCCAGAGAGCTCCTCGCTACGGAAGTCCGGATTCCGAGGGGCCTCCTCTTGAAGACCAGAGGGGGTCTCCTCGGAGACTTCCCAGGAGGACCAGAGGGGGGCCTCCCCTTGGGCGTCGCGCAGCGGGAGGGCGATGAAAGGGGGGGGGCCGAGAGGGCTCCAGAAAAAGGACCCTGAGGGCCCCCGAAAGAGGCCTTTGGGACCCCAGAGGGGGCCTGCAGGGCCCGAGAGGTGTGCCGGGGGGGTCCCGCGAAGACCTCCTGGAGAACCGGCTGGAGGACCCAAAGCTCCTTTTTTTTTGTTGAAGCAAAAATTTGGCAAGCTTGCTTGCATGGCGTTCGCCCGCCCCTCCCCCCCTCGCCCCTCACCAAACGAACGCTGGCGTGCAGGTGCTTCTCGACTTGCGTGATTCCTGCACGTGCAAGTCGCTTGCGGTTTGCTTCAGGTTCAGGCCCCCCCCCGCCCATACTGGCAAATTTGCCGGAGTCAGAAAACACAGACTCAGTGACCTTGGTCAGTAGATCCCCGATCCCGGAGGTATCCCCTGGCCCTCCAGGAGGTCTGCGGGGGAAGAACCAGAGGATATTTCCGAGAGGCCTTCCGGATCCTTGGGCGGAGGCTCCCTTCGGGAGGTCGGGTGGAGGACCATGGGGAGGTCTCGGGAGGCCTTCCTTCGTTGGGAGGAGGCCTCCAGAGAGATCTGGTGGACGACCAGGTGGTTCGCTTTTTTGGCCTCCTCGGAGGCCGTCGTCGCCACGGCTGGATTCGCCTCGAGATTCTGGCCAGAGCGCACCCCGGCAGAGGTCCGGACACGGCCTCGTGCGTTCCGACCTGGATCTCGAGGCGAATCCAGCCGCCGTGACGAGGGTTTCCGAGGAGGCCTCAAAAGACGAAGACGGGGCAAGGGCAGCGGCATCTCGGGGCACCGGAACCCGACACCGACACCTTAAGATCCCCTCTGGAGAAGGCAAAGTTCAGAGCCTCTGTTGGATGCCGTCGCCCGTGTCTTCGGGCTCACGTGTGTCCCGCGTCGATGAGTGTCAGCCCTGCGCGCGTGGGGGGGCAGCGCGGGCTTTTTTCTTATTCTTCCAGTGAACGTCCTGGGATTTCCATTGGCCGCGCGTGGCCCCGCGGACCGCGCGAACGTCGCCAGCCCCATGGACCCCACACGTCCCAGAAAGGTGTCCTGGGCCACAGGGGCGCCGCAACGCACGTGGGCCCAATGCGCCGCGCGAGCCCGGCGAGCCGCGCGGTCCCCAGGGCCGCGTCGGGTTTCTGGGCCTCGCGAGCCCCGCGGGCCATGGCAGCCCCGCGGGCCCTGCGGGCGCCATGAGCCCCATGCATAGGGCGTGATTTTCCCATGCGAGCCCGGTGGCGTGTGAAGTCGGCGACCGACGCGAGCCACCTCAGGCTCTGCGGGCTCCGCCGGGCCGCTCTGCCCCCGCAGGGACAGGAGCCCCCACCTTCCCAGGTGGGGCCTGGGTGCCGGCGCCGGCCTGTCGCCCCCGGCAGCGCCGGCAAAAACCGGCACCATAGCACCTCGAGGCCCCCGCTGGAGCGGCGCGGGCGGAGCGCGGAGCCCCTCGACGACTTCTCGGCCACGCGCAGAGGGGGGAGGGGGGAGGGGGGAGGGCTTCTCAGGAGCACCCCTGCTTCTTAGAAGGCGCGGCGGGCCTCATCTATAGATGTATAAGGCCGGCGCCTTCGAAGAAGCAGCCTGCTTCTAAGAAAAGAAGGCCTCCCCCCTCCCCCCGCCCCCCTGTGCGCGCCGCCAAGACTTCGGAGGCTGGGCAGGGCCTGCGGGCCGGGGTTCTATTCAAAGGGCGCCGCGCCCTCCCCGGGCCCCGCCCGCGCAGGGGCAGCCACGGCCCCCCCCGCGGCGCGGGGGGGGAAAAGCTGGAAGCGGAGTCGTCGGGTGCGGGCCTCGGGCTGGCAGGGTGTCAGGGGTGCGGCCGGGGGCGGGCAGGGGGGGCGGGCGGGAGGGAGGGGGAAGAGACAGGGAGGGGGCCAACCCAGACCCCCTCAAGTAATGAAAAAATCATGACGGGAGGTTTTTCCTACTTTTCGGCCTCCGGGGGCTCTCACCGGGCCTCGGGGGCGTCATAACGACTCAGGATGCAAAGCCGGTCATGGGGAAAGGGTCGGGACCTCTGGGGGTCGACGTAATGAAAAAATCATTACATCGGGGGTCTGGGAAGCGGGCGGGGGGAGGCGCGGAGGACGGCGGCGGTGGAGCGGGAGGCGTCGGGTCACGGAGGAGGCCGCACCCTTCCCTCTGGCCCCCCCCCCCCTCTCTCGAGAACAAGGAGGGGGAAAGAGACAAGGGAGGGGACCAAGCGGGCGGGGGGGGGGCGCGGATGACGGCGGCGGTGGGAGTGGGAGGCGTCGGGTCACGGAGGAGGCCGCACCCTTCCCTCTGGCCCCCCCCCCTCTCTCGAGAACAGGGAGGGGGAAGGAGACAAGGGAGGGGGCCAAGTGGGCGGGGGGGGGCGCGGAGGACGGCGGCGGTGGGAGTGGGAGGCGTCGGGTCACGGAGGAAGCCGCACCCTTCCCTCTGGCCCCCCCCCCTCTCGAGAGCGCCCGCCAACGTCGCCTCTCGTCTGCCTTTGTTGCTTCCTGCCCTCCCTCCTGCGTGCTGCGCGATGCTTCCCTTCCCCCCCCCCCACCCCTCCTGCGATTCCGAAGGCCAGGGCAGGCTCGCGCCGACCCAAAACGCAAGCCCAACGTTTACAAAACAAGTATGGTCCGGTGCCGGTGTCGGCTTTCTGTCCTCCCCGCATATCGGTTTCTCTCTCGGCTTCCCCAGGAGCGGCTCGGGCGGTTGGACGCGCGGGTGAGCCGCCTGGAGGCGCACGTGGACACCCTGCTGGGCTCCGTGCTGCAGGAGCGCGGGCAGAGCCGGCGGCTGCTGGAAGAGGCGGGCGATTCGGCGCGGCAGCTGCAGGCCCTGCTCTCCGAGCGGACGGCCGAGCTGGAGTCGGCGAGGGTGTCCCTGAGGCTCTGGTCAGGAAGGGAAACACACACACAGACACAATTCATTGGTCGATCCCCGGGAAAATATGAGAGCATATGGGAAGTGGGGGGGAAGACGGAAATCCAGAAGATATTTGAAAATGTCAGGAGTCTGGGTAATTATGGGTGTGTATTTACTTGTGTGCCCGTGGGCCCCTTCATCTAGGCCTCCCAGATGGGGTCCGAGCAGGTCGGGTCAGAGGGTCGCGCCGTGTCGCCGATGCATGGGCGATGCGGCTCGATGTGGAGCCCGGTGTCCTCCACGCCGACGGCGCCGATGCATCGCCGGCCTCGCCGATGCACGGCGATGGCCATCTTCCGACCCCATCTGCTCGGATCCCACCCAGGAGGCCTCTCAAGGCAGGAGGCGGAGAGCCAGCGGCTGCTGCAGGAGACGCTCGAGGAGCAGATTAAGAAGAAGAAGGGGGCAGCTGTCTTCCAGGAGCAGGACTTGGAGGGTCAAGAAGGCATACCACGAACCTCTCTCTGAGTGCGTCTTGACCAGAGTTTCGAGGCGCAGCCAGCCATAATGACGAGGACTCTCGGGGACGAGCAGCTGTGATTAGTCAAGTGATTCACGCCATTCCGCCGATCCCCAGAAGTAGCGAGTGCTTGCGACGATCGTGGAACTTATCTAGTGGGTCAGGAGCTTCTTGGATGCATTTGAGGGGCTCGTGGGATGCCTCGCGGGGGCCTCTTGCAGGTCTCTTGGGGGCTTCTGGGGTGGCCTTTTGGCCAGTCTTGGGGGCCTCCCGGGGGCTCATTCGGGGCCCCTTGGGAGCCTCTTGGCTTCGGGGGCGCCTCGGGGGCGTCGGGGTGCTCTTTGGTCTTCTTGGGCCCCTGTTAGGACACTCTTGGGGCTCTCTTGGGCCGTTTGGGGGGCCCCTGTGGCCGTCTTGGGGCCTTGTTGGGGCGACCTTGGGGACCCCTCGGCATTCTTGGACGCTGTCAAGACAAAAAAGGCGAGCATGCTCAAAATGCACGTTTTTTTTTTCTGAGAGGATGTATGATTTTTGCATCTTGGGGCCCTCTGAAACGCACTCTGGGAGCATTCTTGGGACGTCTTGGACGTGGGTGGGCCGTCTCGAGGCCATCTTGGACCGTCTTGAGGCGACCCTGAGCTGTCTCGACACTCTCTTGGACTTTGTTGGCGCTCTGTTTGGGCTCCCTTGTGCCATCTTGGGGTTTATTGGAGGCTCCGGAAGCTTGGGGGCTGCGTTGGCCCCCGGCCGCCCGCCCCGTCCCCCCCCCCCTCTCTAGTCCGACTTTGGGCCCCTGGGTAAGGGGAGCGAGGGAGGGGGACAGCCAAATGTCTCACGCGCATTTTGACCCCGAGCAAGCGGGGGTCGAAGGATTTCGGTATACAGTGGGGGCCCATGCCAATAAACACCCTGCTTGCCTCCAGGGTGCGCTGGGTTTCTTGGGTTCCGATGGCTTCGCTATATAGGGAGCGTGACGCTCCCACGCCAAAAATCCATGGACGTCTTGGGGTCTCAGGGTTGGGTCTCTTGTGGAAGGTTTCCGGTGGACTGGCCTTCAGTCTGGCGTGTGTATTCGAAAATCTGTCAAAAAATAGTTTAGGGGACGATTTTTTTACAAGAGAGGAATACAGAAATAAATCAATACATACATACATGTTGTTAAAAACTAGTTTAGACTATTTTGCAATATGTCTTGTCTACTGTCCATTCTTCGCCCAGAATCTGCCTGTAGGGGGACATGCCCGACCTAAGACTGGCCTCCACCTTATGCTCCTCCTCCCAGGAGTCGCCCACGGCGACCAGCCGCCACCAGGCCCTCCTCCTCTCGGAGGAGCGGAGCCGAAGGCGCTCGGCGCACGGGGCGTCCGTGGAGGCGCCGCCGCGGCGCTGGCCGTACCCGAAGTCGGCGGTGTCGTCGTCGTCGCCCTCGCTCCGCGCCGGCGGCGGCGGGTGCCGCGGCGAGTCCCCCTGCGCTTCACCGTGGCCCAGGTGTGCCTCGCTGGAGGATTTCGGAGGGGGGAAAGGTGCCCATACCTCTACCCTCCCCTCGTTTTCCCCTTTCTGGGCCTCCTGTCCTGGGAGGCCCTCGTCGCCACCGCTGGATTTGCCTCGAAATGATGACCAGAACGCACCCTGGGAGAGGTCTGGGGAGTAGCGGTATCGGTACCTTTTGGTTTCCCCAGGACTTCTGGTGTTGCCTCAGGGGTCGCCAGAACTCCAGGCCTCCCAAGTGGGGTTCGAGCGGGTGGGGTGTCGGAGGATCGCGCTGCATCGCCGGTGCATGGGCGATGCGGCTCGATGTGGAGCCCGACGTTCTCCACGCCGACGGCGGCGATGCGTCGCCGATGCATCGGCTATTCGGGGCGATCCTCCGAAGCCATCTGCTCGGACACCATTCGGGAGGCCTCTACGCGCGGTGCAGTGACCACACCGTGCGGTGAGTCACTGGGGATTCGCGGTGACTGCACGGATGTGGGGCTTGGCCCGTGTGTCGAGGATGCCTCGGGCGGCTGGGGGCTCCGAGGTCCCAGCACTGTGCGGCGGCGGGCCGTGCAGCGAGGCTTCTGGGGATTCCGACTGGCGATTCCGAGGTCAGCGCACGGTCCGCCACCGCACCGTTTGGGGCAGGGCTGGACAGAAACGCTGTTTTGCTGGACTTCGGCTGCGTTTTGTCTCTCGTCTCGGCAGGGAGGTGCAGGAAGACGGGCAGAGCAAGCCAGAACAACCAAAACGAATACAAAACGAGAAGCAACGTTCAGGTCCAGCCCTGGTTTGGGGAGGGACGCCCCCGTGTCGGAAGCCAGGCAAGGGCTGCTAAATCCGCGGCTGCTAAAAGCGACCTCCAGGAAGTTGTCTTCGTCCTTCCGGGAAGAAGCCCGTTGATTGCTTCGCGTGCCGCGCCTCATTCCGGGAAGCTGTTTTTCCCTTCCGGGAGTTACCAGCCTCGAAGTGATCCCTACCCCTAAGATTGACACGCCAAAAGGCGATGACAGTTTTAGGGATGCGCCCTCAAAACATAAGGGAATCC
This sequence comes from Prorocentrum cordatum, assembly GCA_963575745.1. Classification (NCBI taxonomy): domain Eukaryota; class Dinophyceae; order Prorocentrales; family Prorocentraceae; genus Prorocentrum; species Prorocentrum cordatum. The sequence continues at coordinate 75,357 of CAUYUJ010012781.1, forward strand.
CTAAGGTTGGCATCGTGATGAGGCGATGCCCGGCATAGGGATAGGGATCTGTTCCAGGCTGGTACGGGAGGGCCGTTTCGCAGCCACGGCCTCAGCAGCCCTCGCCCAGCTTTCGGCCGTGGCGAGGGGCGGCGCCCTGGCCCAGCAGGGAGGCCCGAGCAGGGAGGCCCCGGCAGCCCATCCCGAGCGCCCGTGTCGCGAGACCCCAGGGGGGGGGGGTAGGGGAACAAAAAGTGGCATAAACATAGAACTCGGAGGTCCGCGCGGATTTCTCGGAGCGGCGCTGGGGCCCCCCGGCGGCGCCTCCGGCGCCGCCCCCTGGCGCGCTCCGCGCGCCAGGGAGGGGGGTCCAGCGCCGATCCGAGAAATCTGCGTGGACCTCCGAGTTTTTCTGTTTATGCCACTTTTTGTTTCCCTAGCAGAATCCAACAAATCGCACCCGTATGTAATATTTGTCCCTATGTGTGAAAACTCCTTCTGTGGAGGGACGCGCCCGACTTCATTCTGGGGTCGAATTGCCCCCCTGCGAAACTCGCAGAGATCTTTGGTGAGCATTCGCGATACATGCTTCGTAAGACAATTGTTTCGTGGTGTTTCGTTCGCGAGGATGCCTTTTTGTATCAGCTTATCCTGAATAAGTCTCCTTTTTGTTGGGATCACCCGCCTTTCAGGCCAGCCGCCACCACCACCACCACATGTGGTGGGGGTCCTTGATTGGGATGCCTTCAGCAAGAATTCGTTAGGAAGGACCCTTTAATGAGGAGTCCTTCGTATGGATCCTGTCAATAAGGAATGCTTCGTGAGGATGCCTTTAGTAAGGATCTCCTCGCTAGGGGTCCCTGTAACAAGGATTCATCGCGCAAGCTTCCTTGAATAACGGGCCCCTTGGTACGAATGCCTTTGGTAATGGACCCTTGGTAATCATGTTTGTCGTAAGGCCCCCTTTTCGAGAGGATTCCTTTAGCGAGTGTTCTCTCGGTAAGGACTCCTGTAATTATGAACCCTTCCAACTACTGGCTCCAGTACTGGCTCCTTGAAAAGTATGCATATTCCTGGGCAAGGGTGCATTTACTCAGGGATCCTGAGTACGGATGCTTTTGGTGAGCTTTCCTTAGTGTTAAGTCGGGCCTGTCCCCCTACAGGGGGATTTTCGGCGAAAAAATACCCCACAAATGCACCAAAAAGGTCAAACCATATTACAAAATTTGTCCCCGGACTATGTTTGGACTATTGTTTGATTATTGTTGAGGTACTTTTATTTGTCGTCGAAAATCCCCCTGTAGGGGGACAGGCCCGACTTAACCTTAGTGGGGATGCCTCTGATGAGGGTCCCCGCAGTAAGGGCCCCCGTGTGGTAAGGACTGATGTGTAATCATTCCTTTCGAGAAGGGTTCTTACGACGGATGCCGAACGCGATAAGGATGCCTTTAGTACGGATCCCTTCGGCAAGGATCCTTGCAGTGGGGATTCATTGTGCATGCGTGCTTTACAGGTCCCATGGTAAGAATGCCTGTAGTAAGGTATCTTTAGTGAAAATGCATTTTTCTGCAGGGCCTTTTTTGGGAGGAGCCCTTTCGTGCGTGTCCTCTCGGTAAGGGCCCGTGTAAAGATAATTCCTAGTTGGTATTATGTTTCAGCGTTCTTGAGCAAGGAGATCTTATCAATGGATCCTTAGTGTGGATGCTTTTAGTGAGGCCTCCCCAGTGGGGATGCTTTGAGTAAGGACCCCCTCAGTAAGGACCCCCTTGTAACAAGAACTCATTGTCATGTGTAGCACGTCATTTAGAAAGGGTTTCTCACGATGTATTGGTTCTTTAAAGAGACTTTGAGTACGGTGAGGATGCCCTCAGTACGTGCTCCTCAGTAAGGATCCTTGCAACGAGGATTCATTGTTCATGCGTTCTTTAGTAATGATGCAGTTAGTGCAGGATCCCTAGCACGAGTTGCGCCAGTAAGGTCCCCATGAGGGAGGATTGCTTTAGTGAGCGTCCTTTCGGTCAGGATTCCTGTAGTACTATTCGTTTACTACGTGCAGTGGATTAGTGTTGGTTCTGTAATTTTCACTACCAACTCATATCGGGCAGGCTGGGTCCAACGTCTTGTTCTCAATCTCGTTGCATCCGTAGCCGCGTTGGCTCCAGTGGCGCGCTCTCAATGCGCGCCATGGCGTGGGCGGTTTCCGGCTGTTGACCGACGACTGAAACCACGACGACCGACCGACGACCGGACCGAACGACCGACCGACCGACCGAAACGACGACGATCGACGACGACCGATTGACCGATCGACCGACCGAGACGACGACGACCGATGACGACCGACGGACCCGCCGACCGAATGACCGAGACGACGACCACCGACGACGACGACCGACGGACCGACTGACCGACAGACGAGCACGCGGATTGACCCAGTGTGAGAGCGATGCGTCTATACAATGCTAGGACCTCCGCCCCTGGCCCGTTAGCCCCCTTTATCCCCCCCGACTTGTTCATATTTTTGGAAGCCCCACATAAACCAGTTGAGGTTCCAGCCTTCGAATTCTACGTAAATGCTTCAGCCGCCTACGCCTACCAGAAAGGGTGGTTTCATCCGTCAGCTTCTACGAAGGAAAATCTTCCAGCTGCCCACGGATGAGGTTCTAGCCTTGCAGTTCTTGCGAGGGAAAATGTTCCAGCCGCTGGTGCCGACAAGAAGGGGTGGCTCCAGCTTTCACTTTTTGCGAGGGAAGGTGTTCCAGTCGCCCACGGCGCCGGCTCCAGCCATGCACTTTTACAAAGCGCGAGCGTTCCAGCCGCACGCGGCGCAGGTTCCAACCGCACATGTTTACCCAGGGCCGCACCAGCAACAAATTCTCCAGCCGCCCACGGGTGATGCTCCAGCCTTCAATTTCTAGGAGGGAGCTTGTTCCAGCCGCCTGCGCCGACAAGAAGGGGTGGTTCCAGCCGCCAGCGTTTTCCCCCAAAAACGGCTCCAGCCGCCCACGTGTGAGGTTCCAGCCCCCAGTTGTTACGAGAGAAAGTGCTCCAACCATTTATGCCGACAAGAAAGGGGTGGTTCCAGCCCTCAGTCTTAAGGGAGGGAAAGTGTTCCAGCCGCCCACGGTGTCGGTTCCAGCTTTCACTTCGTACCCAGGCGAGTGTTCCAGTTGCCGACTGCGTGGGTTCCAGCTCGGCGAGAGCGCTACAGCCGCCCAGGGCGTGGGTTCCACATGTGTATTCTTACCCAGATCACACGTTTCAGCCGCACGCGGCGCATGTTCCAGCCGTGCGCTTCCACCGAGCGCGATCCAGCCGCGCGCGGAACGGGCTCCAGCCATGCCTTTTTCGGGGCGCGATCGCTCCAGCCGCGCACGGCGTGGGCCGCAGCCATGCATGTTTTCCCAGCGCGAACGTTTCCAGCCGCACCAGCCACTGCTTCTCACGACGGAAAATGGTCAAGCCGCATCGCCCGATAAGAATTGGTGGCTTCAGCCTTCAGTTTGCACGAGAAGAAGTATTCAGGCCGCCCACGGGTGAGGTTCAAGCTTTCAATTTTCGCCAGGGAAGGTGCTCCAACCGCCTATGCTGACAAGGAGGGGTTGGCTCCGGCCTTCAATTTCTATGGCGGGAAGTGTTCCAGCCGCCCACGGCGTTGGTTCAAGCCGCGCATTTTTACCCAGCGCGAGTGTTCCAGCCGCCGACGGCGCGGGTCCAGCCCAGCGAGAGCGTTCCAACCGCCCGCGGCGCGGGCTCCAGCCATGTATTTCTACCCAGCGCGAGCGTCCCAGCCGAGCGCGGCGCGGGTGCCAGCCACGTCCTTTTTCCGGGCGCGAGCGTTCCAGCCGCACGCGGCGCGGGCTCCAACCATGCACTTTCTACGAGCGCGAGCGTTCCAGCCGCGCGCGGCGCAGGTTCCAGCCATGCGCGTTTACCCAGCGCGAGCATTTCCAGCCGCGCCACCCGCCAACTCTTACGATGGGGAAGTCTCACCGACCGCCCATGCCGACCAGACAGGGCGGCTCCAGCCGCCAGCTCGCACGAGGGAGAGCGCTCCGGCCGCCCACGGGTGCAGCTCCAGTTCTTGCTTTCCCATGTTCGCGATGGGCAGTGGTCCAACCGCCCATGCCGGCAAGGGGGGCGCTCCAGGCGTTCCAGCCTTCCACGGCGTCGGTTCCAGCCACGGTTTGTTGCCCCACGCGAGTGCTCCCGCCGCCCACGGCGTGGGTCCCAGCTCAGCGAGAGCGTTTCTGCCGCCCGCGGCATTGGGTGCCAGTCACGCATTGATGCACAGCGCGAGCGTTCCAGCCGAGCGCGGCGTGGGCGCCAGCCTTGCAGTTTTACCGAGCACGAGCGTTCCAGCCGCACGCGGCGTGGGCTCCAGCCATGTATTTGACGGAGAGCGAGCGTTCCAGCCGCACGCGGCGCAGGTTACAGCCATGCTTTGTGACGGAGCGCGAGCGTTGCAGCCGCGCGCGGCGCGGGCCCCAGCTATTGATTTTACCGAGCGCGAGCGTTTCCAACCGCACACGGCGCGGCTTGCAGCCATGCGTTATTACCGAACGGCGAACTTTCATTAGCTAATTGGCCCACTGATTGGCCAGTCAGTTGACTATTGCTGGTAGTGATATTTCAATGCGCATATCATATCGGGAGGATCTGGGTCCAGCGTCTTGTGCTCAACCTGATGACATCCGTAGCCGCGTTGATTCCAGTGGCGCGCTTTCCGAGCGCGCCATGGCGTGGGCCGATTCCGGCTGTGGACCGATCACCAGGACGGCGACTACCGACGACCGACGACCCGACCGACCGACCGACTGAAACGACGATAACCGACGACGACCGACGACAACTGATCGACAAACCGACCGACCGAGGCGACCACCGATGACGACCGTCGGACCGACCGACCGACAGACGAGCCCGCAGACTGACCCAATTTGGGAGCGAGGCGTGGATGCAATGCTAGGACCCCCGCCCCGCATGGCCCATCAGCCCTTCCCCCACCCCCCGACTTGATTATGTTTTTAAAGCCCTGAGTTGGGTGAGGTTCCAGCATGTTCCAGCCTTGAGATTTTACGACAGGGCAGTGTTCCAGCCGCCCATACCGACAAGAAAAGGTGGTTCCAGTTTTCCGCTTGTACAAAGGAAACTGCTCCAGCCGCCCACGGGTGAGACTCCAGCCTTGAATGTTTACGAGGGGAAGTGTTCCAGCCGCCCATGCCGACAAGAAAGGATGGCTCCAGCTTCAATCTTCAAGACGGAAACTGCTCCACCCGCCCACGGCGTCGGCTCCAGCCATGCACTTTTCCTTAGCGCGAGTGTTCCAGCCGCCGACGGCGCGGGTGCCTGCTCAGCGAGAGCGTTTCAGCCGCCCTCGGCGTGGGTTCTAGCCGCGCATTCATACACAGCGCAAGCGTTCCCACCGCACGCGGCGCGGGCTCCATCCATGCACTACTACCGAGCGCGAGCGTTCCAGCCGCACGCGTCGTGGGTTCCAGCCATGCACCTGTACCGAACGCGAGCGTTTCCAGCCGCACACGGTGCGGGTTCAAGCCATGCGCTGCCATGGAGCCCAAGCGCTCCAGCCGCCCACGGCAAATCCCCATCAGCAATTTAGTCCATTGATTGTGGCATTGCCTCCAGTAATGGCTCCTTGAAAAAGGATGCGGCTTCCAGAAAAAAATGGTATCTGATTATTGAATCGCTTCGCTCATTCCGCCGGCCCGTGATATGGCATCGCTGGATTTTGTCTGTGTGTTCGTTGCCCATGTTGCGCTCTTGGGGGCGGGTGTCGTTCGGACGCGTTGCGTGGGGAGTTTTGATGGTGAAGCAGTTCCCTGGGGGTCGTCTCTCGATGGGGCGAAATAGAGTCGTCGTCAAGATGCTTCTTTGGGGGGCCTCTTGGGGTCTGTTGAGAGGCCGTTCGGGGGCGCCTGGGAGACATGTTTGAAGCCTTCTGGGGCTTCTTTTGGGCCTCCTGGGAGTCTCCTGGGGCCTCTTGGCGACATCTTGGGGCCTCTTGGAGGCCTCTTGGGGCCTCTTTGGGACCTCCTGGGCGCCTTCTGGGACGGAGGGCTCCATTTTTGAGTTCTCGGTATCCCTCCTGAGTCCCTCTTGGGCCCGTCTTGGGGCCTCTTGGTCCGTCTTGGGCGGCACTTGGGCCGTCTTGAGGGCTCTCTTGGGTCGTTTCGGCGCCGTCTTGGGAGCTTCGTGGGCCGTCTTGGAGCGGTCTTGGGGGCCTCTTGGGCCGTCTTGGAGCGTCCGGAAGCCGAAAAAGCCAGAACACAAAAAACATCGAAAAAAACAATGAAAATCAACGATTTTGGCCTCTTGGGGCTCTCTTCGGAGGCCTCTTGGAAGGCTCTTGGGGCGTCTTGGAGGCCTCTTGGGCTGTCTTGGGGGCCTTTTGGGCCGTCTTGGGGTCATCTTCGGCGTCTTCGAGCGCTCTTTGGGCGTCTCGGGGGCCTCTTGGGCAGTCTTGGGGGCCTCTTGGGGCACTCTGAGCGCGCTCTGGGGAGCCTGAGAGGCCGCACCCAGAAGGAAAACCATCTCTGAGTAGACTTGGTCGGGCGGCGACCGGGCGTTGGTCGGGGTACTTTTCGCCGGGGGACCCCCAGGGGCCGCCCCGCGCGCGCGAACTAGAAATACTGTTAATACTGTTAACCAGTTACCGGAGATCTTAGCACGCCCTGGCCCGTTGGGCCGGCGAATTAGATCCTTGATACGGGCGTTTTGGTGCGGCTTTCTTAATGGGGATGTTTTGGTTAAGGATCCTCTCAGTAAGGGCCCCCTGTAGCAAGGACTCTGTACTAACACTGTCTTTACTAAGGGTTCCTTACGGCGCGGGTGCCTTCTGTAAGAGGTCCCGAGTCAGGACTAGTGGTAAGGAGCTCTTTCGTTAGAATTTTTGGGTGGTGATGGTGGGGCGAACAAACGAATACAATAGTCAGAATGTGTGACGAACTTCCCCCCCACACACATGGCCACCACCACTGCCACTGGATTGGGATTTCGGGGACGGGCGCGTCTTCGCTGAAGCACAAAGCCTAGGTCGTGGCATGGGTCCAATAGCAAGGGATCTCAAATGAGCGTTCTTGTAGTGAGCGGTGCTGAGTACATTACAGATTTAGTTAGCAAGCCGTCCTTATAAAGGATGTTTTACTATCAAGGCGTCCTCCAAAACGGATCCCTTTTAGTGGGGGATCCTTACGAGGTTGCCTTCACTACGCGTTCGTTAGTAAAGGGGGGCCTTCAGCATAGGATTCTTATCAAAGATGCCTTCAATGAGGAGCTATCTTGAGTAAGTACCCCTTCAGTAAAGATCCCTTTGCTTCCTTTGATAGTGGGTTTGGGTAATGATGCCATTCGCCAAGGATCCTTGGCAGGGCTGCCATGTTTTAGGGACCCTTAGCAGGGATGCTTTTACTAAGGCCTCCTTGGTGATGGTGCCTTGAGCAAGGGCCCCACTCAAGGGCTGTTTGGGAGAGCCTGTGGAAGGGTCTGGCTTTGCACTCAGCTTCCCAGTCGCCGCCGCCGTCGCAGACGTCCTTGGTGGGGGACATTGTTGGGTTTTTTTCTTCCCCCCCCCCCTTCCTCCTTTCCCCAGAACGCCGACGTCGTGAGCGTGCACTGCGCCCAGACGTCTCGGCCCGTTCCCCACGACTGGCCCCCCATCCCCCGAGTGGCCCGTTTTTTGTCGACGCCCAGCGGGCCTGGCAAGGGCCTCCGCGGGCCGTACCTTGCCAGCAGCCTTCCGCCGTGATTCTCTCACGACGCGAGGGGGGTCCACCGGGCGGGGCCAGGATCGCGGACGAATCCGCCTCAGAGCCTTCAGGAGTGCTTTCGGAGCGTTCCAGACCGCTCTGAGAAGGCCACGGTGCCCAACACAGTCTCCAGAGCCGGTGGGTCCCAGAGATCGCCAACTCGTCCTTTGTCCGATGTTGCCCCTGTCCTGGCTGCATCCAGGTCTGGGCCAGGGGGTCAGACGTCAGGCCCTGGTCCCATCCTGGGGCGCCTTCTGGCCAGAACGTCGAGGCGGACCCGGCCTGTGGCGGCCAGGAGTCCGTCCGAAGTTCCCCCCACAGGGAAAAGATATCCAAACGTGTTGGAAATTCGAACCTCGACAACGACGACGACGACGACGCCGCTGACGCGGGCCAGGACGACGACGACGACGAAGACGACGCGAGGCTGTCTGGGCGTTGGCACGTCCAGGCGTCCACCCAGTATTGGACGCCGCTCAGGCGTCCAACCGCCCACCCTGAGATCCGACGTTGCGAACAAAACGCAACAGCGCGCGAACAACCACGACCCGAGCCCTACAGACCCCCCCTTTCAGCTGCATTTTCCGGGCGGGATTCGATCTGCCATGGCCCTGGGACCCGACATTCGGGCGTTGCCAGAAGTGCTCCCTTGGCCCAAGGTGCCCCAAGGTGCCCCAAGTGCACCGCTCACGAGGCCCGTAGGGCCCCAGGGGCTCTAAAATGGAGCGAAAAGCTGGGGCACCTTGGGCCAGGGGCATTTTGAGCAACCCCCCGAGACACTGGGCGGAAACGCCCAGCGTGAAGAACTTCCAACGCCCGACTTCGTACTGGACCCCCGACGCCACGAGTCTTGCACGACGTGACCCCCCCCCAGAAGTGCGGACCCCTTAACCCCGGGAGCGGTGTTTTCTCCTCCTCCATCGCTTCCTGACGCTCCCGAGGCCCAGCTGCGGTCCCTGGAGCCCCCGAAGATGGCAGAAAGCCTCCCGTCGCGATTCTTCCCAGCGATCGGGGGCCTGGGAACGCCCCGCCCCGCCCCGCGAGCCCGAGGAGTGGTGGGCGAGCCCGGGCCGCGGCGCGCGCCCCGGCGCCCTCCCGGCGGCTGCGCAGCCCGCCGCGGCGCCCGAGCGGAGCGGGGCGCGGTCGGGCCCGTGCGGCGCGGCGGCGGCGCCGCCGGCCGCCGCCGCGGCGGCGCCCGGGCGGCTGCTGCTCGCGCGCAGCGCGCCGCCGGGCCGCTGCGAGGCCGTCGCCGAGGACGAGCGTCGCGCGCGCGCTTCCCCCGGGCCCCCCCTCGCGGCATAGGAGAAAGTCGCGACGGGAGGCTTCTCTCGCCGTTCTCGGCCTCGCGGGGGCCCAGACCCGGCCCGCGGGGGCGTCGGCAAGACGACGCAGAAGGAGAAGCGCGGTCCCGGGGAAGGGGTCCAGACCTCCATGCAGGGGCCCACGCCGCGAAGAGGTCACGGCGTCGGGGGTCGGGGAATTCGAGCGCAGCATGATCCCCACGCGGTGTCGTGAGGCTCTCGCTGTCTGCGTCGCTCTCCAGAGGAGGAGGGCAGACCTTAGCTGCCCTGATGCGCCCGTGCTGAAACGCAGCACGTGCCGTGCTCAAAACGTACGTGTTGACACGCTGCGTGTTGGCTCAACGTGTTGGCCCACGTTTTGGCGCACGTACCGCGCCAAACATACGTTTTCAATGTGATCGTTTTCTAATTATATGTGGCCGATCGGCGCGGGACCTCGCACCCCCCCTCCCCCCCATGGAGTGCATCTTGGCTGTTTTGGGGGCTTGGTTTCAGGCAGCTGAAGTCCCCCCCATGGTGGACGAACTGTTCCAAGCAACCGCACGAAGCGGAGGTGTGGAGCCAGACCCCCCCCTCCTCCCCATGTCGAAACGCCGAATAGAAAAAGACGCTCACGATATACTTGTTGAGCTCCGTGTCAACACGCAACGGGTTGCGTGTTGCGTCTCGGGGCGGCCAAGGGAGAGACCGATACCGATGCGATGCCGCTGCTCGTTCTGGGTCCTGAACAGAGTGCCTTTTTTTGTCCCCCTACTATAGGGACCCGGTCCCAAACCAGGGCTGAGGGCTCGCTTCCTCCCCAGACATGGTCGCGTCGTAGAAAGATCAGGACGCGCGGTGTTTCGCTATCTTCGACACGGGGGGGCCCTCGCCGGGCCCCGGGGCCGTCAACAAACGACTCGGGACGAAAAGCTGGTCCTGGGGAAAGGGTCGGGATTTCTGGGGACGCCGTCTTGGAAAAATCAGGACGTCGCATGTCTGGGTCCGGGCCCGCATGCGTCTTTGCTCAGGCCCCTGTGCATACTTCCTTCGCCTGCGGAGCCCTCGGGGAGGGCTTCTCGCCCTCGGCGGCGGGGTCCGCCTGTCGGCGTTCTGGCTTGGACGCGCCCCAGCACTAGCCCGGGGCTCTTGATCCTCGCATGGAAGGCGGAGGAGGAGGAGGAGGAGGAGGAGGAGGAGGAGGAGGAGGAGGAGGAGCACATCCCCTTCTTCGCGCCAGGAGCGAAAGCACAAAACAGGAGGTAACGGTTGTCGTCCGGTCTCGGCGTCATGGGGGCCCTGGCCGGGCTTCAGGGCCGCCGAGAACCCCTTCGAGGTGCTCAGCCGGCCCCGGGGGAGTGGTCGAGCCTTTCGCTGTGAAAGTCCAGCGCCGTCTCGGTGGTATTGTCTGTTCGCTGGGGGGCCGTTGTCGCCACGGTCGGATGCGCTTCGGGATCCTGGCCGGAGCGCCTCCTGGGAGGGGTCCAGCAAACTTGTGGCTCCCCGCAGGACAGCCCTCGCACGGTTCTCGAGACTCCGAGGCAGCACTGCGAGCCCAGGCAGAGCATGTAGCCGCTGCTCGAAAGCAAAAGCATCAAGGTATATCTCTTCGGAGGTCCGGGCGGACTTATTGGGCCAGCGCGGTGGGCCCCCCTGGCGGCGCCTCCAACGCCACCCAGGGCTCGCTTCGCGCGCCAGCTTTGGGGCAACGTACGACGCGAGTACGCCGGAGCTCGGGTTTGCCGACGCCTCTTGACGAGCGCGTCCTGGATTTTGACACTCCAGTTCTCGTGGGATGTCTGCAGCGGAAGTTCTCGTCACATTTCAGATGGGGTCTCGTCATTCTCATGATGGCCCCGTCAGGCCTACCCGAGTCCCCCGAAGCCGAGTCTCATGTCTCCCCGGCAGTCAGAGGGGGGTCCACCGCCGATCCGGTAAATCCATGCGGACCTCCGAGAGTTCCGGCTTGTGCTGCTGCATGTTCTTCGGAGGACAGGCCTCTCACAGTTCCTAAGTCTCCGAGCAGTACTTCGAGCCAAAGGCAGAATGCTTGCAACGGGAGGCGACTGCGTTCATGAGAGCGGATCATGTAAGGCCCAGCACGCATGCAGGAGAGACATTATTGTCTGCGCCCTCACCGACGGGGCAACGCGACTATATCGACGCGCGCTCTCAGCTGGCAGGGGCCTGGCGCATTCCTCGTGGCCCAAGCGGCAGCAATGAAGGACGACGACAAAACGATGGCGGCCATTTCGCGTTCATGCGCGCTGCCGGTTGGCCGCAAAATTGGCACGCGTGCCACGACATCCGCACACGGTGGGGGCGTTCGCTCAGGAGCGTGCCCAGGAGGCTTCAGACCCTGGAGGACTCCTTGTCTGATGAGGGCGGCGGTGGTATCCATGGCCATATCCACGATTGGAGCTCCACTGGCTTCCAGACCCTGGACTCCTCATCGAAGGCTCCTTCATCTCGGGGGTGGACAGAACCCCCACCCTGACCACGTCGATGAGTGAATTGTCCGTTTTCGGTTCTCGCGCGGGCGCCGCGGCCGTCACTTGTCCAGGCCTGCGCCCGCCAGAGCTGGGCCCGAGGTCGCTTCCACCAGCCCGCGTCTTGCCGGAGGGGGCTCCGTCCATCCCCGATCCTCCAGTGCCCCCTCCGTGTCCCCACCACGCGTCCGAGCTCAGCCACAGGCCCACCCGCGCCCTCGCCCCTGGTCCTCCCCGTGCCTCGCCGCCTCGCCGCCCGCGGCGGGCCCTCGGGGTCTCCTTCGTCCTCGCGGCGTGCTCGGCTGCGCTCGCCGGCCCCGAACGGGCACGGGGCGCGCGCGCACGCTTCCGCGGGGGTCGGCCCGCCCAGACCCCCTCGGGCAAGGACGATGGGCTTGGGTCCTCCTCCTCCTCCTCCTCCTCCTCCTCCTCTTCGTCGTCGTCCTCCTCCTCCTCGTCCTCCACCTGCTTCCCCCCTCCAACTTATGGTGGTGGTGGTGGAAAACAGGCTCATCAAACGACAAAAGCATGACGGGCTTTTGTTTCTTTGGTTTTGCTGCTTTTGGCCTCAGGGGGGCCAGTTACCGGCCCTCGGGACCGTCAAACATCGAGATTCGGGACGAAGAGCCGCTCTAGGGGAATGGGCCGAGGCCTCGAGGGGTCGACGTAGTGAGCAGAGATCATGACGTCGGGGGTTTTGGGTGCGTAGCAGATTTCAGGTATCGATCCCGAGTAGTCTCGGGGAAACGTAAGATTCGAGAACGCTGGGACTCGGGTTTGTCGATTTTTTTTGACGAGCGCGTCCTGGATGTTGACGGTCCAGTTCTCGTGGGATGTCTGCAGCGGGAGCTCGCGTCAAATTCCAGATTGGGCTTCGTCATTTTCATGGCTGGCCCCGTCAGACCAACCCGAGTCCCCCGAACCCGAGTCTTACGTCTCCCCGATCGTATCAGCAGCGAAGGGGCGATTCCTAGGGAACGTATCGCAGCACCTGCTCAAAAGTTCTTCGTCCCTGCAGGAATGGGCGATTCGGCAGCGGACCGCCTGTTGTACCCATCCTTCCACTGAGAGACGGCTCCATCTCCAGAGCCCGTCGGACCGTGTGTCTCGGCAGCCCCCCAAGACAGCTTGAGCGAAGGAAGGGCGAAGCGATGGAGCGGATAGCAAATAGCAGGCTGCAGTGAGCGAGGAGCGAGAGGCGGATAGAAGGCTGTTGCTTCCACTCTGTCTTCCGCCAGTTGCTCCTTTGCACCGTCCAGGAAAGCAGGGCTCGACCGTCAAACGGTGTGTTGTTGGCGACGCCGTGGGCCATTTTCGCGTGGGCCTCGCTCGGAGGGACACCACAGCGATAGCGAAACGCACCGTTGAGTTCGAGCGTTGCAGCCGTCCAGGAGAGCAGGGCTCGACCGTTGAACGGTGTGTTGTTGGCGGCGCCGTGGACCTTTTCGTGTGTACCTCGCTCGGAGGGGCACCACAAAGACACCGGAACGCACCGTTGAGGTCGAGTCCCTGCAGGGTAGGGGTCAGGAGGAGAAAACACACACACACAGACACAATCGATCGTCGATCCCCAGGGGAGGTGTGTGGAGGGAAGACGAAATCAATTGGGGGCATCCTGGGATTACGTGTCTGTTTATTTGTGGTTCATTGGGCCCCTGGGAGGGTGGAGGGCGCCCTCCTCGACCTCATCCTTGCACGGGGCCTCCTACGCCGTGGACCTTTTTCTCGTGTGGACCTCGCTCGGAGGGGCACCACAACGACACCGGAACGCACCCGTGAGGTCGAGCCTTGAAGGGGAGGGTGGAGGGCACCCTCCTCGGCCTCCTCCTTGCGCAAGGGCTTCCCACACCGCGGCTCTCCCTCGGTCGTGGGAGAACGAGTTGGAGGAGGAGGAGGAGGAGGAGGAGGAGGAGGAGGAGGAGGAGGAGGAGGAGGAGGAGGAGGAGGAGGAGGAGGAGGAAAGGGGGGAGGAGGAAAGGGGGGAGGAGGAGGAAGGAGGAGGAGGAGGGGGAGGAGGAAGAGGGAGGAGGGAGGAGGGAGGAGGGAGCAGGGAGGAGGGAGAGGGAGGAGCGAGCGAGCGAGCATGCAGCAGTGCAGTCGAAGACGATAGCACAGAGCATAAAAAAGAGAGAGGTGGGCTCGATCAAAAGACCGAGCCCGACGATATGGAGAGCGGAGCCCTGGGCCTTATGGGGTTACAAGGCCAGGGCCACGCAAGCTCAATCAGAGCTGTCAGAGTCCCCACCTCCCGCCTCCACCCCCACCGTCCCCCAAGAGACGCAAGCCGCCTCCTCGAGGCGCAGGGCGGCGGCGACCTGCAGCACCAGGTCGCTCGGGTCGGTTGGAGGGGCGGAGGCTAGCGCCTCGGGGGAAGGGGAGCGAGGCAAGGTAGCACCCGTCCTGGGATGCTTGCCACGAGCAGCGAGCGCCAGCTTCCTGAGGTGCCCTGCGCGAGTGGACCTGACTCGCGACTCACCTCTACATTCCTTGCTGAGTCCCCGACAACAGCCATCTGGGAGCACAAGCGAGCAAGCACAGGACTGGCATATAATTACTCGCCCGTATCTGATCGGGCGATGCTGCAAATCACGAAAGACATCGAGGCCATCGTCCGAGGCCGACTCTCTTGATCTGGGGCAGGAAGAGGACGAGGAGGTCCCCAGGCCCCCAGAAGAGGAAAGAGGTAAACCAAGGTCGGCCGACTCAGGCTCTAATGGCAGTTCTGCCTGCTGGTCAGAAAACGCGCCCTCAGGAGAGCCCCTAGGAGGAAAAGCAGCATCAGCAGCAGCAAGGGCAACTGAACTGAAGGGTCGCCTGGGCTGGATTCATGCTGGCTGAAAAACTCACGCGCTCGCCACGCCTGTATCTCGTCGGGCTGGCAAAACCTACTGGCACGTGTTCGGAGCCCTTTAAGAGTGTACTCTGTGGTGGCGGACGCATTACAGTTTCGGCATCGCCACTCTTGGCGGGCTGGGATGAGCATCAGATCGTGCTGTACAAACGTGACCGACTTACCTAAACTATGAAGCTTTGGCGGCATGGGTGGGTGTTCTATGACCTGGCCCACAACCCCAAAAATCTGTACAGCTCTGGAAAGATAATCCCCAGTGCGTTTCAACTTCTTAATGTGGGCCCGCTCGGCCGCGACAGCCACCTCAGGCGCACGATGTATGGACGACCCCACACGAGCAAAGAAATCAGCCCACACGTTGCCAGACCAGTCTTCAAGGTGGCGCTGAGACAGGCGCATCACGTCCTCGAGTTCCCTATGGGCGGGGACCCAGGTGAAGGTGGGCCTCTCCAGGCCCTCGGTCACCGCAATTATCTCGCGCCAAATATCTGCGTGCAAAGATCGCGCCCCCGCAGCCGACGGATCCCAAGAGGCTCCTTCCCTAACAAAAGAGAGGTGGTCACTACGCACCTCGACGCCAGGGGGTGCAACCTTGATCGCCCACAATCCAGCAAACCGCTCAGCCCTAGGCACAGTCTGGCGCCCAGGCAAGGGCCCGAAAAGGGCCCGCAAGGGGTACCCACAGGGCCCCATCTCCACGACAGACCATCCACACCGTCTAAGCTCAGGGCTGGAGCCCGCCAGCCCTGAGCCGTCAGTGCAGACGCGTTGCCCCCACTCTTGGCGGGTCGCACCCCAGTGAAGCACTGGGCACTCAGGGGAGGGAGGAAAGCTAAGCGGGTAAAACGGGAGCCCATACGCAAGCTCCAAAGTGTCCCAATCGGCCACTACGTGTTTAAACCCCTCATCCCTGAGTGCTTCCCTGTGCTCAATGACGCCATCTGGGAGAGCCTCTATTTCGAGATCGTCGGGGGGGGGGGGGAGGTTACAACAGGGCAATCATATAATTGGTGACCGAGGGTGGCATTCACAGCAGGGCAAAAATCACATTTTGGCTCAGCCCGCAACCTGGCAGCATGCTTCCGCGCAGGCGTCCAGCAGCCTGCACCCAGCAGCAGACGAGCACATCCACGTCGAACGGGATCTCGTATGCTCAGGATGCCTATCCGCAACGCCCTGCGCCAGACCTGCTCGTTGCCGAAAGCCTCTGGAATATGACTGAGAACCCGCGCCATCTGCCAGCGGCCGACTCCATCAATGAGCAGCTGCTTGATCTCCATGGGCGGGGTTGTGAGCAGGTTTACCGTCCTGCCCTGGTCGTCGAGAAAAGTATGTGCTGCAGACATATGCCACTTGGTGCGCTCCAAAGTTAGGTAAGTCGCAGAGATCGGGCCCAAATATTTTCCCCAAGAAGGAGCACCATTGAACCTCTTCTCGATGGCCATGTACGCATGCTGCAGCTCGGCGAGCGAAACAACTTGGACCCAAACAGCATTGGCGTAACGCACCACCAAGTTGGTTGTACCATCAAACACGGGATCGCACTGGCTATCTGTCTGCGTGCAAAGCCATGCCGTGATGGAGGCATGGTCGCGGGCCCCCACCAGGGCAGCAGTCACAGGTCTCAATCTAGTCATGGCAGTCTCCGCTATCCCACTGACGCCAGCACCGTGCGCAGCAGAAGGTAGGAGCCCTGTCCGCCAGAGCGTCCGCACTTTGTCTTTAGCACCTCGGACAAGTGCCTGGAGTTTGGAACGTTTAGCCATCAGGGCCGCCGATCTCTTGCGCTCCTGAATACGTCGCACACGTCCACCTGACAGCTCATGCCCAAGATTGCGCATGTGCTTATATACTTTGATACGGTGACCACGAGCAAGTTTCGAAGCCGTCCTCCGCGCTGCATGTCCTGTAGCCACGCAGCCCGACTTGGTGGCCTGGATTATCAATCCATACTCGAAGACCTGCTCAGTGAACCACCTGACGGCAGTGAACAATACCCCAGCATCTTTAGCAGATCTACCAACCCACTGAAAACTGGCATCGTCCATCAAGGAACGCGGGATCACGCTGCCATGCAGCCTCTTGGACTTGAGGAGGGTCTGATGGAGCATGAGGTGTACCATGGTTGTAGCATGCGTACATCCTGCAAGTATGCCCTGATTCGAAGTGTACGGCAGGGAGAGAGAGCCCCAACCTTTGACCACCCGCGGACTCTGGTAGTTGGCCAAGATCAGCCATAAAAGCCGAAGGGGGAAGTTGAGCTCTTTAGCACGCTGCACCAGGCAAGGTAAACTAATCATCTCGAAACACTTGCACATGTCGATCAGCACAGTGATGGAGACCTCCTGGCGCAGCTGCGCCAGCTCTGACACAACGTTGTGCGAGAAGGCAGCATCGACCGAAGTAGCACCTGCACGTGAGCCCCAGAAAGCATCATTTGAGTTGGCCACCTCCCAAGCTTTGGAGGGTGGTCGGCGTAGGCGCCCCCATATTCGCACGATAGTCTGGATGAGGGCGATTAAGCGATGCCCTCCTGACTCCTTGGGCAAACGCACCATTCGAGTTTGGATTCGCTCCTCAGGCCAGGCACAGAGTTGTTCGCAATTGTGCAAGAGAGAGATAAGCGTAGTGAGGCCCACGTCAGACACCACGTCTAGGCTACGCGGATGGATATTGCACTGCCCAAGGGCCGTTCTCGCTGGGAATCGCCCCAAAACCCATCTCAAGTCTTGCAGCTGAATATCTGGCAACTTGGCCCAAGTGTGAAAATCCGTCGGCAACTCGAGCGGCTTCTGATGATGAGTGGACCAGATCGTAGCCCACGTGTCAAGACATTCGTCAGCACGCTGGTAAGGGTGGGGTCTATCAGAATACTCAAGGACCTCTTGCAGCTGACGTACTTTGGCAAACCGATGTGCCTGACGCGCTCCTCCCTGGAAAGAGGCAGCCGCCCAAGCCTGCCACTCTTGGGTCTTGAAATAACCCACAGCATGGATAACTCGATCTACTTTGTCCAGCACTTTCTGGACGTCGGACTCCAATGTAGGCGCGCAGAAGGTGACGTGCATATTCTGGATGAAATTGCGATCCCCGGCGTCCAATAGCGGCGGCACCCACTTGTTACGCGAAACTCTGTGGAAGAATCCCTGGAGGTCCCAGGCCAACTTAGTGAACAACCGAACCTCATCTTGTAATACCTGTGCATCTTCCTCACGAATGAGGTCGGCCTGAAAGGAACCGAAGGTGCTGAGCGCACGAGTCCAATCCGAGGCCCGCTGGAGCTGGATGCCCGCAACTGGCAGCATATGGCGTGGAAAGACCCCAGGCTTGCAATCTCGATGCTCTTGGAGAATAGATACGCTCTTTGCCATGCGCATCTTCATGGCCCGCATATGGCGAGCCCAACGTCCAAGAATCTTGTACGCTGCCAACCTCTGTGGTGGCCTCGCATCTGGAGCTCTCAGCTGCTTCCACTCCCAAGTAGGGGGGCCTGCCCGACCTTGGTGCCTGCAGCGTCGCCGAGAGTCAATGACATCATATCGATCAAGGACTTCACCTTCCAAGCGAACAATAACAGCATCCCAAGCGGCAGCAAGTTGTTGTGGGTTCTGGGCGCCGTCAATCAAATCCTGCGCAACTTGCCACTCCCGAAGAGGCGGGAATCTAGAGCACCCTGGGTGAGGCGCAGGGTCAACTGCAAGGGGCTGGACAGGTACTCTCATCCACATCACTTGTTCAGACTGCATCATCGTGACGGAGACGGGCAGATGCGGGAAGAGATCAGTGTCCTCCCGAACCTCGCAAGTGCCCGACTTGGTGGCCAACGCTGCTGACATGCAGATGCAGTCATACATGGACCCAGGCTTGCTCTGCAAACAAGTCGGGCACGACGGGTGCACGACGATGCCACTGAGACTGTTGAAGAAAGGCCGAAGAAGGTAAATGTCCATATTCCAATCCCCTGCTATCAGCCAGTTCCTGCCCTGAGCTTCGAGCGAGGCGATGTATTCAGCAGCCTTGGTTAAGAAGTCGATATTGGCGTCACTGAGGCCCTCGCTAACCAGAAGGTAGATGCTGATCATGGTGATGCCGCCTTTGGGCCCCCAGAAAACTTTAGCAGCCAAGAGTCTCCCTGGGACGATCTCCACGGGGCACTGGGGCGCCTGGGTGATGGTCACACGCGCGGGCGCCAGGATCGCCATGCCGCCGAAAGTGCCACCTCGATCAGTCGGTGGCGCAGCTGCCCACAGACCAGTAAAGCCCGCTCGAGCAGCCTGGTGCTGGACGTCAACGAGACGAGCGGCGTCAGCATGGTGCTCATGTATGAGAAAGATGCTGGTGGCCGCCCACGGAGACTTGAGCATGTCTATCAAAGGCCCATGTGAGCTGACATTGGCAGTGACGACATGCTGGATGTTTGTCGTTGCGGCGCCAGATTGCGCCTCAGCAGCTCGGCTCTCAAAAGAGGCAGAGGTGGCTGCTGCAGAGCTCTTGACGGACTCCACGGTGTGAAAGCACGACACCAGCGCAAGCAATAATACGGCACGTCGTGGTCGACACCGCACCTTCACATCACCCACTCTAGCACCAGACTCCCCTCTCCCCAGCTTCGGCCATGACGAAGGAAGTCCCAGACGGGCCGAGGGTCCCCGAGCCTCCTCAGAAGCAGCCCAAGACGCAGGGCCTCTCGGGGGAAACACCAGCGGTGGCGGAAAGCCTGGGTCTGATGTTAGATCCCATTGGTAGTGGCTGAAGTAGTAGGCCAGCGCAATGCCAGCGCAGACGACACAGAAGTTGATGCACCCAACTCCGCTGAAGAGAACGTGGTAGCTGATCACGACAACGCGCGCGAACAGCTTGACATCAAGATACGACGATAAAGTAAAACTCCCCATTAGGTGCACAGACAGCGCCAGCATGAAGACCAGCACTGCGAAATCCCGAAACCCAATCCACTGCATCATCTGCTTGAGGCAACATGTCGGGTCCACGCCTCCGACGCCGGGCGCAAGGGCAAGCCCCAGAACTTTAAGGCTATGCCACCCGACGTCATGGGAGGGACACGCCGACAAGGCCACAGCAGTCACAACTATGCCCAGGACGAATGAGTTAAGCAGAACCTGAACTTGCACCAGGTGCCGCACCGTCCTGGCCCACACGGCGCTTCTTGGCATAGTTCTCGGCAGCGGCGGTCCACCTCTTGGCGGCGGCTCTGATCTGGTCCTCCTCCTCAGGCGGTTCACTGCCTGTGATGTCACGGTAATATGCTTTGAGCTCCTCGATGTCGTCCGTGTCCATGGGAACTGCCGTCGTGTCTGCCGCACGCACCTCCTCGGCCGTCGGCATGTCGGCCCTGGGTGGTGCAGTCGGTGGCGCAGCAGGCGGCTTGGCCTCGGCCTTCGTCTTAAGCTCACGCAGGGCTGCGAAGGACTTCTCGACGACACCTTTGAGGGTTTCACCGGCTCCAACTCCCGAGAGGAGGTCGCCCAGCTGCTGGACCGACAAGTCGAGGGCGGGCACCATCGTGGTAAGATTGAACTGGCCTGGGACGGGGACAGGTCCTTTCGTGGCGACGGCATGTCGCTGCGCTTCCAGATCCATCCTCTCCGTGGCCAGCTCACTGGCCAGCTTCTCAGCTTGGGCAAGCTGGGCAGCGATGTCCGCTTGCTGCTCCTGGAGGCTAGCAATAGTCTTCTGCTGCTTGGCCTCTTGGAGCTGAATGGCTTCGATGCGAGTCGTCCAGTGCTGCACCTGGGCCGCATATGGCTTGCTGGAAACCAACTTGGACTTGATCGCATCCCTCTCCGCGATGAGATCACTCTTGGCCTTGATGAGGATGGCCTCCGACGGCGTGCCGAGCTGCCGTAGTGAGGCGGCGATCTCGTTGAGGCGCTTGTGCTCAGGGTCATTGGCCGCGTCGGCCTCTGGCAACAGGGCTGAGCCACCTGTCGCCTCCTTGAGCTTGTTGTCCTGCAGGGCTTGCTTGAGGCGCAAGATCTCGGCGTCCTTGTCCCGCAGCACTTGCTGGGAGACCGCAAGCTGGCCTTTGCCTGCACCCTTGGTCTGCGACAGGCTGATGCTGGGGGCCTTGGGCAGCTTGTGTCCGCCGAGCGCTGGCCCCTTCGCAGTGTGACACTGCGTGCAAGCTTGCTTGTCACCTCCATTCCACCAGCGCTCGCCCGAACGCGGGTGAAGGCACCAGCGGCAATACCACGGGCCGGCGGCCCACGCCCTGCGCGTGCTTGGAGCAGAAGATCCATTGGCCATCACACACGTGTGAGCGCAAGGGAAGCGAGCTGGGGACGTTCGGTCCCGAGTATGCTTGTGAGTAAGTTCGTAAGCGGTGTCTCCAGCCTGGGCAGGCGCTTGGGGGAGACACGAGAGCGGTGAGGGCCGCAGGTTCCCTCTTGCCAGAATGTCAAGTCCTGAGCGAAACGCTACGGACTTGAGCCAAAATGGCTACGGAGGGAGAGGGAGGAGGGAGGAGGGAGAAGGGAGGAGGGAGGAGGGAGGAGGGAGGAGCAAGGAGGGAGGAGGAAGGGAGAGAGGAGGAGATGAGGAGGAGGAGGGAGGAGGGCGGAGGGAGGAGGAGGAAGGAGGGAGGATGGGGAGGAGGGAGGAGGGAGAGGGAGACGGGAGGAGGGAGGAGGGAGGAGGGAGGAGGAGGAGGAGAGACGGGAGGAGGGAGGAGGGAGGAGGGAGGAGGGAGGAGGGAGGGGAGGAGAGGGAGGGAGGAGGAGGCGGAGGAGGAGGAGGCGGAGGAGGAGGAGGAGGAGGAGGACGACGAGGTGGAAGAGGAGGAGGAGGAGGCGGAGGAGGAGGAGGAGGAGGAGGGGAGGAGGAGGAGGAGGAGGAGAGGAGGAGGAGGAGGAGGGAGGAGGAGGAGGAGGAGGAAGAGGGAAGGGGAGAAGGAGGAGGAGGAGGAGGAGGAGGAGGAGGAGGAGAAGGAGGAGGAGGAGGAGGCCGAGGAGGTCGAGGTCGAGGAGGTCGAGGAGGATGACCCCCGTTTGCATTAGCCCCCGTTTCAAGGCTTGGTGTAGCCCCCCTCGGAGCGCCCCCGACCCCTTCCCATGGGGGGCCACCGCCTCGGCCTGGTTGGCCTTCTGGTGGCCCCCCTGGGCGCGACAGCGTTCCCTGCGGCAGAGTCCACTTTGGACCCGATCGATGCGGCTCGACGTCGGTGTTGACAGGCCCGATCCGCTTCGGTGTTGACCGGCCCGAGTCCGTCTTTCGAGGCCTCCTAGATGGGGTCCGAGTAGAGGGGGTCGAAGGATCGCTCCGCATAGCCGATGCATCGCCGATGCGGCTCGATGTGGAACCCGATGTGCTTCACGTCGACGTCGCCGATGCATCGCCCACGTGGACGATGCATTGCCGGTACATTGCCGATGCACCGCCGATACATCGCCGATGCATCGCCGATGCATCGGCGATGCGGCGCGATCTTCCGACCCCATCTTCTCCGACTTTATCTAGGATGCCTCTAGTCTTGGGAGTTGTTTGGGGTCCCGGTGGAGCATCTCGGAGGCAGTCTTGAAGCGTGCTGCTCGGAGGCATTTCACTTTCCCTTCCTCCTCGCGGCCCCAGGAGGGGGGTCTCGAGAGGGCGCTGGGGGACGGCGGCGGTTGCGTCCCGCGAGCTCTCGGCACCTGCGCGCGGCGGCCACGCTGGCGCGGGCGTGCAGGGGTGAACGCGCCCCGGGGGGAGGGGCGGGGGCGTGATGACTAGGGGGGGTGGATATCATGGCTGGGGCCATGATATTTCCCCAGATTTCATGGCGTCTCTT
Source organism: Prorocentrum cordatum (assembly GCA_963575745.1). NCBI lineage: Eukaryota > Dinophyceae > Prorocentrales > Prorocentraceae > Prorocentrum > Prorocentrum cordatum. The sequence continues at coordinate 97,508 of CAUYUJ010012781.1, forward strand.
CTTATTTCATGACGTCCCTGGCCCCCCCCCCCCTGAGCCGCGCACATGCCGCCGGCCATGATTTGCGCCCCCCTCCTCTTGGACATCCCCCTCTTGGCCGCCCCCGTGTTTCGGCCTTGGGTCAAGGGAGGAGAACCACCACGACCCCGATTATCGGCGTTCACAAAACGGCCCTGAGCCTTTACTGACGGGCCCTGCCCTGTTCTATGCCGTCCTCGGGTGCGTTTGCTGAGCGCCTTTGATTGTCGGGGTGATCCTCAACAGGGTGGTTTTTCTGCTCCCTGCTGGGGGCCACAAGGAGATGGGCCACAGCTTGGGAGCTCCAATCGCGAAGGATAGGATCGACGGCCTCCTCGGGGGCTCTGGCAGCGGCGGTCATTCAGGGTTGAGGTCTCTTGGCGCGGCGTCAGAGGCCAGCGCCCACGCCGGCAAGGCAGGGACTTTGCAGTAGTCGGCGTGCACTTGTTGCGCTCGAGATGCGCAGCGCCAGAGGCTTCCTCCCGCGTTTTCTCCTCTGCGGCCGTCCTCTTCTTGCCCCAGCCCGCTGCGTGTGCGAGTCGTCCCCGCGCGGCCCGCGGGCGTGCGCCCGCCCTCGCCGCTGCCCCCCAACAAAAAGCTTGAGCGCTCGCACGCGGCTGCGAGTGTCACAGTGGCGACGTGCGCTGGCGAGCCGAGAGGAGGTGGTCGGGAGGCGGCGCTGCCAATGTCGCGCAGCGTGGAACAAGGCCTTCCACTAGCGCGTTTGCTCCCGCGGGCTCGGCGGGCGATGCCGCCTGTCGCCGTGGTCGCCGCCGAGCCTCCCCCCTCTCTGAGTGGCCGAGCCCCCCCTCTCTTTTGAGTCCTCGGCTTCGACGGGAAGGCAGGAACGACAGATGGGCGAGGGGGATAATTAGTCATGGCGGCGGATGAGTGTGTGTATATGTGTAGATGTGTCTGTGTGTGTCCGTGTGTCCGTGTGTCTGTGTGTATGTCTATGTGTGTCTGTGCATGTCTGTGTTTGTGTGTGTGAGTGTGTTTGTGTTAGTGTGTTTGTGTTTGTGTGTGCGCGTGTGTGTGTGTGTGTGTGCGTGTGCGTGTGCGTGTGCGAGTGCGTGTGTGTGTGTGTGTGTGTGTGTGTGTGCTTGTGTCTGTGTGTGTGCGTGTGTGCGTTTGTGTGTGTGTGTGCGTGTGCGTGTGCGTGTGTGTATGTGTGTGTGTGGTTGTCTGTCTGTCTGTCTGTCTGTCTGTCTGTCTGTATCTGTCTGTCTGTCGGTCTGTCTGTCTGTTCTGTCTGTGGTGCGTGTGTGTGTGTGTTGTGCGTGTGTGTGTGTGTATGTGTGAGTGTGTGTTGTGTGTGTGGTGTGTGTGTGCGGGTGTGTGTGTGTGTGTGCGGTGGGTGGGCGGAGGTGGGGGGGGGAAGGGGGGGGCGGGTGTGGGGGAGGGCTAGGTCGGGGTGGGTGGGTGGGTGTGGGTCGAGCTAGCCAGTTCGAACGAGCCAGAGGGCTCCGTCCACTCCCACCCGGCCTCTCACAACATAAGAAGCAAGTGCGTCGCGTCCGACGCCTGTCGCTCATCTTATATCGTGGGCGGCTAGACGTTCAGCGCGCGACGTGAGCTGCGTCCCATTCCTGCCGCGTATTGAACAACGTCGACGAGAAACAAAACCGCGCGCGATGTACGCCGCGCCCTGCTCTGGCCTCTCATGTGCATCGTCGGCGACAACATGTCCAGCGCGCGAAGTGCGCCGCGTTTTATTCCAGCCATGCGTGGTGTACTGCCAGTTGTTTCGATCCTGCCGCGCATGGAGGAGGGGGAGGAGGAGGAGGAGGAGGAGGAGGAGGAGGAGGAGGAGGATGAGGAGGGGAGGGACAGAGAGAGGGAGGGAGAACCTGAGGAGGAAGAAGAGAATGTCTCTTGGGAATTAGCGGGGCGTCCCATTCCCGCTACGCGACTCTCAGCGCCGACGAGGAGAACGTACATGTTGGCAAGGACAACGTCGACGTTGCGGTGCTCTTTGGCTGTAGGACGGGGGGTCCCGCGTAGGGTTGGCCAGGCGTCCGCGCGCGATGCGCGCTGCGTCCCATTCCTGCTACACGCAGCGCCGACGACAAGTAAGTCCATGTTGACGAGAACAACGTTGATTCGCATTGCTTTTTGATGGGTAGGACGCGACCACCCGCTTGGGGCTACCCAAGCGATGTTCACTCCGCCCCACTCCTGCACATTTTCGCAACTCGACGACATGCAGGCGACAACACATTAAGTTTGTGCTACTGTTGACAGTTGGGACGGCGGGTATGCCATCGGCCGGCTAGGTGGGGATGTGGGGGTGTTCAATCATAGGAAGTCAGGATGTGGGTGTGGGTGTGGGTGTGGTGGTGGGGGTGGGTGGGTGGGTGGGTGGGGCGTTGTGGGTGGGGGAGGGGGGGGGGGGGGGGGGGGCAAACGGGGGAGAAGGGGAGGGGGGGTGCACGGGAAGCTGGGGGGCTGGGGCGGGGGGCGCGGGCAGCGAGGCAGGAGGAGGGCGGCGGCCCGCGAGAGGGGGGGGGGGGGGGCGGGGCATCGAGCCACCCCGAGAGGACCCGCGGCGGGCAGGCTCAGGAGAGCGAAGAGGTGCGGGGCACGCCAGCCCCCCCCCCCCTTCGGGGGGCGCTCGGCCCTCCTCAGCTTTCAAGCAGTGGTGAAGCGTCCTGGTTCGCTTGTTAGGCCTACCAAACAATGTTCTAAGAACCTTTTTTTTGTGGTTCCCACCAAACGTTCTCAGAGCAGTTCAGGCGGAGTCTGTTTCGTTTCAACACATCGGGCTAATGTTCTAAGAACATTGTTTTTGTTCTTAGAGCATTTGGGGGTTCTAAGAACATTTCGTGGTAGGACTATAGGAATGCCGGGACGGTCGGTCCCTTCTCACCCCCCCCGGGGGCGTTCGGCCCCCCTCCCCTGAAGTCGGGCACGTCCTCCTGCAGGCGGAGTTTGGACGAGAAACGAAACACAGTCCAGAAGTAACCAAACGTAGTCAGGACACATCGTCCCCCGACTACTGCTTGACATAACTTTGGGGCATTGCTGCTGTGGAGGGCCATGCCCGATTAAACCCTCTGCGTCCTTGCCCGCCCCTTCTCCAGCCCTGGGCAGCCCCTCCTCCTCTTCCTCCTCCTCCTCCTCCTCCTCCTCCGCCTCTCCTCCCTCTCCTCGTTCTCGGCACGCCCGCCCGCGCCCTCGCCCCTTCTCTTGCGAGAGCGCGTGCCTCCCTCGGCTGTGCGCGTCTCCTGCCGCACGTCGCGCGCCGTCGTCCTTGACTTCTCGCCTGGTTGCCACACCCTTCCGCCCCTCCTCCTCCTCCACCTCCTCCTCTTCCTCCTCCTCTTCCTCCTCCTCCTCCTCCTCCTCCTCCCCCTCCTCCTCATCCTCCTCCTTCGCCGCTTCGCTCGGGCGATCAAGGGGCGCGGAGCAGCGACGGGGCCCGCTCCCACGCGCGACTTCCGCCGCCGAGCGAGGCGGCACCGGCCAGCCGCATGTTTTTTGGGGGGCACCTCCCCCGATGCATGGATGTGGCGGCCGCGCGCCAGATCCATGGATCGCTAGTCCATGTTTGCGCGCCCCCGATTCTCGGAGAGCAAGCAGCGGCATGAGCGCAGAACTTCTCGAAGGTTCCGCGCGGACTTTCTGGACTGGCGCTGGGGCCCCCCCTGGCGACGCCTCCCTCAGTCGCCGGGCCCACTGGGGGCGCGCTCCGCGCTCGCCAGGTAGGGGCGGGCCCCAGCGCCGATCCAAGAGATCCGTGCGGACTTGCGAGGGTGTACGCTCATGCCGCTCTCGTTCCTCTGCCTTCGCCCCTTCCCCGCCTCCCCCCTCTTCTCCCTCTCGCCTCCGCTCTTCTCGACGCCCGGGCCGTCGCGAGGCGGGGGGGGGGGCCCAGCGCCGGTGTCCAAGAGAGCTGCGCGAGCTTGCGAGGGTGTAATGCTTCTGCCGCTCTCGTCCTTCTGCCTTCGCCCCTCCCCGCCCCCCTCCTCTCTTTTCGCACATGGACATTTTATTCGAAGCTTGCGGCCCGAGATGCCCCCCGGACCCCCCGCAATGAATGTTGATGGCGTGGCGACGGAGGGGGCGTGCACGGGCAGAAATATTCGCCCCCAAGGCACCGCCTTCACTGAGATCAGCACTGATGTCGGGGGCGTGGAGGCGATTCAGAAATCTCCCTCGAAAGTGGAAGGGTTCGAATAGATTGTCCATCCACTGTCCCTCTCGCCTCCGCTCGTCTCGACGACCCGGCCAGGGCGAGGCGGGGGGGGGCCTTTTAGCAGGCGCGGTGCGCTCGAGCAGCACGGGGCGTCGGCGCCCGAGGGGGCCGCAGCTTTCCTCGCGCGCGTGCTGAAATTCGCGGCGCTTGGCGCTCGGCACCCCTTCCGGAGAGGAGCCTTGGGCGTGGAACGCAGAGCGACGCGGGAGCGCGCAGCAGCCCACAATGCCAGACCAGGAAGCGGTGCCGACACCGCTGCCTTCCCCTCGTCGCCTCCCTTGGTTTCGCCTCGACGGTCAGCTTCTACCCCTGGAGAGGTCCGGGGATTAGCGGCATGGGTAACCTTTCGGTCCTCCAGCACGGGTTGTCGACGTGGCTTCCTCCTCCTCTTCCGCAGCCGCACGCGTCGCTTCGGGGTCCGAGATGCAGCTCGTTCTGGGGGACGCTCCTCCTTGTCCCCTTGGTCATTCTCCCCATCTGTCCACCCCCTCTTTCCTCCTTTTCCTTTTCCTCCTCCTCCTCCTCCTCCTCCTCGTCCTTCTCTGACTGTATCGCGGCGTGCTTCCATACAACCTCGAAGAAGAATACCACGAGTGTCTGGCATGTGGCTTGACTCTGTTATCCCCTTGACTTTCCCCAGGAACGCCCTGGACGCCCTTTCGGACGTCTCGGCGGTCCCCGGGACGGCTTTTGAAAATGGTCCTCTGGCCCTTCAGGGTTTCCCATGGCGCCTCGCCGGGCCTTGCAAGCAGACTCAAAGCGATCAGAGGGGTCATCGGAGAGGCGTAAGAGAGACCCGAGAAAGCACGAGAGCGCTCAAAGAGGAACCTCGATGGTCCGAAGACGGCCCACGAGGCCCCAAAGACGCGCTAAGAGGCAGTGAAGAGAGCACAGAAGAAGCAAACATCGTCCCATTCCTTTTGGAAATGAATATGTTTAGCATATCCGGTTTTTGCGTCTTCGCAGCGTCCAAAGCGGCCCGATGGGCCCCCGATACCGCCCCAAGACGGCCCAAGAGGCCCCCAGAGGGTTTGAGGACGGCCCAACAGGACCCCAAGACTGCCCCAGAGAGCCCCGAGACTGCCCTCAAAAAACCCAAGATGCCCCCCAGAAGGCTCCCAAGAGAGACCCACGAAAACCATGGGAAACCCCCAAGAAGGCCACTGGATGCCCCCAAGAGGACCCTAGATGGCTTCAGAAGACTTCTAAGGGGGCCCCAGCTCCCCGAGACGGCCCAAGAAGGCCCCAGGACGGCCCACGAGGGCCCGTGGACGGCCCAAAAGAGTTCCGAAAAAGCCCAGGCGGCGTTTTCCGTGCGCTCGCTGCGCTCACGCCAGCCCGCTTGTCTTGCCCGTGCCTTTATCATGTTTTTTTTGTTTTTGTTTCTCTCTCTCTCTCTCTCTCTCTATCTATCTCTCTCTCTCTCTCTTTCTCTCTCTCTCTCTATGTATCCCTTCCCCCTCTGCCTTCTTCGTCGACCTCCACGGTCGTGGCATCCGATGGCCATCCTCATTCGCCCGCTCCTTCCTCTGGACCATCTCCCCGTTTCTCCAACCCTCCTCACCCCTTCCGCCTCTTCAGCCCCCCCTCTCATCCCTGCTCCCTTCCCGTTCCCCGTTCATGGACAGGTACCATCGCAACAGTTTGATGCTTCGTCTTTTGCCAGCACCCTTGCGCGCGAAAAACATGCAATTCCTCCCCCACTCCGGCGCATAAGCGTGCAAGCGCATTTGGCGAACGCGGTGTCAGCAGGCACGCGGGATATCAGAAAAATGAGCCGGTCGCCCGTCCAGGTCTCGGGGTCTCCCCTGTTGTGGCGAGGGATGATTTACGTATTGATGTGCCGGAAAAGCGCCTGGAAAAAGGCGCACGGCGCGACGCGCCAATGCAGTCTTATATACAATATATATATATATATACATATATATATGCATACATATATATATATATATATTATCATACGCGCGTCTCCGAGGGAGTAGTAGAGTTCAGAGGCGATCGATGCGCACGCGGGGCGCCGCGTCCGCGATTTTTCTGGCCGCTTCGCTAGGGACATCCTCGAACTTCCGAAAATCTGTGGCACCCCCCGCGCAGATCGTGACGTCAGGGTCCAAAAACACATGGAAATTTCAACATTTCAACGTAAAACCTTCAAAAACACATGGTACTTCCAATAATTTTGACCCCGATTCTCAGAGAATGGTGGTTTCGCCTGAAACATCCACCCAACATCGAGCCCCGACGTACCCTCTGGTACCCCAGACCCCGCTTCGGAGCCTCCTGGGGACCTCCTGGAACCTCCTGGGGCCTCCTGGGGTTTTCTGAACCTTGTGGTGCCCCAGACCCCGCCTCGGAGCCTCCTGGGGGTCTCCTCAAACCTCCTGGGGCCCCCTGCGGCCTCCTGGAGCCTCTTGGGGCCTCCTGAAGCCTCCTGGGGTCTCCTGGGGCCTCCTGAGGCCGCCTGGGGCCTCCTGGGGCCTCCTGGGGCTTCATAACTACATGCACACACAGAGACGCAAATCACGCCCAACACATCACACGCTAGACAAACATAACACACACGCAACACCTACAACGAACAAAAAGCACGCACAACACAGAGCACACACATCACACACACACACACACGCACACACACACACAACACTCACAATCCTGGGCTTCCTGGAGCGCCTTCTGGTATCCAACTCGGGCCTCCTGAGGCTTCCTGGGGGGGGCCATGGTACACACGTCGCAAGGTGCGGCAACCCCACTTGCGGTCGAGTGCGACTTCGTTGTTGCATGTCACTCCTGTTTCAAATGCCCCTTTCAGTTTTTTGGTATGAGCCTGGGCACACACGTGCCACTTGTATATACATATATATAAAAACCTGCAGACATACATACATATATGCATATATGTATATATACATATATACAAATATTCATTTATTTATATGTATACACATCTATACATCTATACACATATATGTGTGTGCGTGTGTATGTATGTATGTATACCTATACAGCTGTAGATATGCTGAGATATTTGCGTCAAAAACAATGGGTGCATATATGTACGAATTCACTTGTGCTCCATTGGAACCAATCTGATTTGCGCAATCCCGAACTCATATTGTCATTCTCCCAGGTCTCCCAGTCAACCGCAGAGCGGCGGGCCAGCGGCACGAAGCACAGCAAGAGGAGCCCACGGCCGAGGAGGCGAGGGCCTTCCGACCTGGGCCGCACGCCTCGGCATCATGGCCGGCGGATTCATCCCAGTACGGTCCATGGGCGTCCCCAACAGAGGGAAATCGCCTACGACCCTATCCTTCCTTCCGCTCTTCCTTTGCTTGCGGCAAGTGAGTGACGCCTCGACGTTGCGGCGACGCCTGCGCGGGCGGTCAGGGTCGAGCATCCCTTTCGGGACTATGAGAACGCAGCGCGGGCCCTGTGACGCACAGAGAGCAGCCCGCGGCGCGAAACCCATGCGAGAAACGGGCTGCAGCCTCTGGGGAGATCGTTCGTGGTCGAGCGGCCGTCGCGGTGTTTCAGACTGGGGCACACGCCGTGGCAGCAGCTTGTCGCACTCTTCCCTCCAGTCGCCGTCCGCCCTCCCCTCTCGCAATCTCTGCGACCATTTGTGCCATCTGCGGGTCCGATCGACGCTCGGGCACAGTGGAGACCCATGCCAAGTAACACCCTGCTTGCCTCCAGGATGCCCAGGGTTTCTTGGGTTCGATGGTTTTGCCATGGAAGCGTGACGTTCCCACACGAAAAGTCAGTGGACGTCCTGGGGTATGAGGGTTGGGTTTCTTGTGGAAGGTTTCGTGTGGTCGAGCCCCTACTGTTCCGGACAACCCCCCCGCTGGGGTTTACTCGGCTGCAGGCGTTCTCCAGATTCTGAACCTTGGCTGGTTTTTCTGAAATGGGACCCGCAGGGATGCTTGAGGTTCAAGTGTGGCCGCCTGCCGCCTTCATCGGCCTTGGGGCAGGCAAACATGAGGGACGAGGCTGTTGCGCTTGTCTTTGCAAAAAAAACAACATAAAACGAAACAGAGAGCATCTCATCAAGACGTGGCATCGCCTTACTGCAGACAGCGGCGCAGGAGGTGCAAAGAAACAGAGCAGTGGAGAAGCCCGCGAGGGCATAGAGTATTACATATGCATGCATCCGCTTGCTTCTCCCCGTTCGCTTTGCTGCTGCCGCTGCTGCAGCGCACACCTGACTTACTCCTTTTCTTGATATTGGCCGCCTGCGCGCATCTCTTTATATTACTGTGTGTTGATTCCGCCCCACTCGTTTCCGCCCCCCATCATCATCATCATCATCATCATCATCATCATCATCATCATCATCATCATCATCATCATCATCATCATCATCAGCAGCAGCAGCAGCAGCAGCAGCAGCAGCATCATCATCAGCATCATCATCGCATCATCATCACCAGCAGCACCATCATCATCACCATCATCGTCATCACCATCATCATTAACAACACAACACCATCAGCATCAGTATCATCATGATCATCGGTATCATCCTCACCGTCACCATCATCGTCGTCATCATTATCATCATCATCATCATCATCATCATCATCATCATCATCATCATCATCATCATCATCATCATCATCATCATGATCATCATCCGCAGCAGCACCATCAGCACCATCATCATGACCTTCACACTGCTCTGCTGGATCGCTTCCACCCACGACTCGCACTTTGTTCCTTCTCCACCCACTCCACGACGGGGCGGAGGCTGGGGAGGACGAGTGGGGCAGAAGAGTTTCCACCCAACCACGTCCTCCTTGTCCACACTCTTCTCTCCCCTTCCTCCTCGATCAAATGTCCGCTCTTCCCTTCGCTGGAGCTCTGAGGTGTCACACTTCGTGTGGGGGAGGAGGGGGAGGACGCCGAGAAAGCGACCACCAACAAACCACACGTTCGCCCTCTTCCTTTTTGCCCCTCCTCCATCATCATCCTCCTGCCCACGTACAGCTTTCACCCTAAAGAGTCCGCAGAGATATCCTGGACACGGCGAAGCAACACAGCACTTTTTAGATTATCCTCCTCGTCTCCATCCCTCCTCAATCACCCTCCTTCAATCCCCGAGTTTCCTTGATACTGCTGCCTCCCAGAACCCCTTTGAAGCCCAAGCAAGCACGCCGAAAAAACGCCCAAGACCTTGTTAGAAGGTTCTCATAGTTCCCCTCCTTCCCCCTCCTTCCTAAATGTTTCACCATCTTATAAAACCTTCAATTGCCCCCTGATGGTCCAGGACGCAGGACGACCTTCCCCCCCCCGCCCCGTCCCTCCCCCCGCCCCACGTGCACCTCTCGTAGTATGCCTCCCTCGTGGCCCTCGAGCAGGGATGAGGAGGATAGAGGATAGACGAGAGGGTGTCCTGAGAGAAAGGAGGAGGAGGACCAGTGCAAACTCAAGACGCACCACCAATGTTGCAATACACACTCCCTCCAGGATCTCTCTTCATAGGTCCCTACAAGAATTTATGTTCATTGCGAGAGTCACAGTTTGAAAAGTAAGCCCCCTTGTATCCTTGATGCAGCTGCGAGCTTTTAGAACCAACGAGCACGGCGCTGAGGCGAGAGCAACTTTAGAAGATTACCCGCTTCCCATCCTGGAAGTTGCTGCCGACGCGCGGCACGAAGGCTAGGCCTACGTTCTGAAAAGGACCCGCCCTCAACCCTGGAAGCGGATGCAACTTGTAAGAAGAATGTGCACGACGCGAAGGCGAGAGCCACATGTTGAGAACCACGCGCCCTCAGTCCTCGAAATTGTTGCAGATGTCAAGCCTCATGATGATACATGATGAGGGAGGCTCCGGCGAAACGCCCAGCCCGCCCTACCGACACCTCTGGAGGTGCGACATGGTATTGAGGAGGAGGAGGAGGAGGAGGAGGAGGAGGAACGAGGCGGAGGGCGATCGATAATGAGAGGGCGGCTGGAGGGGGAGAGGGTGAAGGGAGAGGAGGGAGGAGGAGGATGCGTGGGCGAGGAGGAGGAGGAAGAGGAGTGCGAGAGAGGGACAAACTACGTGCGCTCGCCGCACATGTGTCATGCTACTCCCTCCGCCCACCATCCCGCAACTTCGCCCCCTGTCGACCTCCCCTCCGTCGCTTCGCGTGCCTCGCTCACGCGAGCCCTGTCGCCAGATGAAGAGCTGCGCGCGTAAGAAAACGGAGTGCCGGCGCGAGTTCCTCCTCCTCCTCAGCATTTCTCGTGTTTCGTTTTCTCGTTCTCCTTCGCTTTCCTTGGTCGTCATCCTAATGTTATTTCCTCTCCTTCCCTTCCTCCCCCTCATCCTCTTCTCCCTTCTTCTCCATCTCGTCCCCATCATTTCCCAGTAGTCCTGCTCCTCCACGTCCGCCTGATCACACCTCATTTCCCCCATTGGGCCCCCTCTTCCTCGTCGTCCTCCTCCTCCTCCTCCTCCTCCTCCTCCTCCTCCTCCTCCTCCTCCTCCTCCTCCTCCCCTACTGGTCCTCCGATCCCCCTTCCCCCTCTGCCTCATCGTTCTCCTTGTCCTTCTCCTTCACCTTTTTTCTCCTCCGTTTCGTTCTTCTCGTCCGTCTCCTCGTCCTCTCCGTCTCCTTCCCCTCTTCCTTCCGACCCCCTCCTCCTCCTCATCCGTGTTCCCTCCTTCTCCTCCTCCCCATCCTCTTCCCCCCCATCCTCTCACCACCCTCAAACATCGCTCCCCAGACCCACCGTGTGGGGCGTCCTGATCAGACTTGCGATCCATGATCCGATTGCTGGGAGGCAGACCCGACCCTCCTCGTTTGGCTCCAGGGAGGGACAAGGATGGCGGGAGGTTTGATGAGGTTTGCACTGACATTGGCGCGTAAGTTGCCCGCGTAAGGTCACGCAAAGCGCCCTCGCCTCGACTGTAGCGCGCCGCGCTGGCGGCCCACGTCAGCCGCCGCGTAATGTCGTAACGGCGACGGCGACGGCGACGACGACGACGACACCGACGACGATGACGACGACGATGACGACGACGACGACGACGTAGGCGGCGCGCCTCAGGGGGTGCGCGCCGCGGCCCCCGTTGCCGCTACCCCCCCTCTCCCCCAGGGTATCACGTACGATCCCCGGGGAGTGCAGATGTGGACGCTACCTCATCTTGTGCAAAAACCCGTCCCGTTTCGTCACGCACGCGTGGTTCGCCGCTCGTTGGGCTCCCCTTGGCGCCCTCGCCGCCGCCCTCCGAGAAAGTCTTGCCGGGTCGTGCGCGGGGAGCGGGCCCCGCGTCCCTCGGACCTCCTGGGGCGTTCCGCGTCACAGTGCGCACTACAGTGGAGCTCCAGGCCAAGAGACGCCCTGCTTGCCTCCGGGGTGCCCTCGGATTGTTGGGTTTCGGGGGTTCTGCGATGGAAAGCGTGACGTTCCCACACCAAGAATCGGTGGACGTGCTGGGGTCTCAGGGTTGGGCTTCGTGCGGAGGGTTTCTTGTGGACCAGCCTTCTTTGTAGGAAGGATGAGCGACGTTCCAAGGTTACCCCTTCAGCCTTCCCCATCGGCCCATCCTTGGTCGCTTGGGCCTGCCGCGGCCCGCTCGCAAAGTGCCGACATAGCCCCCCATGGGCCTTCCATCCTTATCGTGCGTCCTTCTTGTACGGGTTTGAGTTGTTTTCTATGACTTGGAAGTCATGAGGTCCGTTTGAGGCCCCAAGGACCGTCAGAAATCGGCCCGGGGTGATCACGCATTGAAGGAACAACGGCCCCTGATCTCGCAGCCCTGACGCATATCTGCAGTCCAAAGCCCAACCCTTGATGGAGCAGCTCAAGGACTCGATTTGCGAGCATTTCATGGCGCAGCAGTCCGCGCTAGCGGTCGCTCCTTCGCTGAGCGCTTGGCGACAGTGGCGAGGGAACCCACGTCGTGCAATCCGAGACCTTCTAGTCCTTAGTAGACACGTCATACAAGAAGCCGGCCTGCCAGCAGGTAGCAGGGAAGGGATAAAGGGAAGGCAGTCGACTTGACTACGACGTTAGTTTTCCTTGTTCCTCAGTTTCTTTTGGACTAATGACGACGACGACTCGAACAGAAAAGCATCTCACACACGCCGAAGGGTCCGCGGATTCTTCGATCGCATATGCCCGTCCTTGCTCTAGCCCATGTCCAAGCATCCCAGTCGTTGCCGTACCACTTCGAACGTGTGAACGAGAGCTTCTTCGCACTCCAGGCGACTCGGCAATCGCCCAGTTCCTCTCCACTGGGGCGGCTGGACATGAACGGGCACTCGACTGACGCGACTCTGAGGCACACGCTGCGGACCGGCGCGCGTGCGCGTGCGCGCGCTGTAGCCTCCGGCTCGAGGGCCCCGAGGGCTTCGCGCCCGGCCTCGGTCGGCGTGCCGGGCTGCCGCGGCAGGCTCCCTCCCAGTCCCCCCCCGCGGGCACCTGTCGGCGGCGGGCGAGGGGGGGAAGTGAGGATCGGGGGCCACATGCGAACCCTACCCCTACCCCCCCACGATTTCTGAGGGGGAGGGTGGGGTTCACTCCGTTCGGGAGCTCCCGAGCGAAGTGAACCCCACCCTCCCCCTCAGAAATCGTGGGGGGTAGGGGTAGGGTTCGCATGTGGCCCCCGATGAGGAGGAGAAGGCCTCCTCGGAAGGCGGCGGGACTGCTCGGGAGCCCTGGCGCCTTCCGAGAGATGTTTTCTGAGCCTTCGGGGGAGGCTCGGATCACACTTCTCAGCAGGCCCGGGGGCGTTCGGAGCTTCTGAGAAGGCCTCCTCCTTTCGGGGAAGCGTAAGGCTCGAGTAAGCCAGAACTCGGGTTTGCCGACGTTTTTTGACGAGCGCGTCCTCGACTTCGACGGTCCAGTTCTCGTGGGACGTCCGCAGCGGGAGCTCGCGCCAGATCTCGGATCGGGCCGCGCCATCCCTACCATGGCCCCGCCAGGCCAACCCGAGCCCCCCGCACCCGAGCCTCAACGCCTCCCCGATCCTCCTCGCTCCCCGCCGAGCCTGCGCCGCGATCCCGAGTTTTGCGCCTCCCCGATCCCGAGTCCTACGCCTCCCCGACCCCGAGCCTCACGCCTCCCCTCCTCCCTCGCTCGCCGCCGAGCCTGCGCCGCGATCATGCTGCCCGGCGCGCTGGCCCCGCGGCCGCGCCCGGCGCCGCTCGCCGACGTGCCGGGCGCGCCCCCGCGCGGCGCGCGCGCCGCCGCCTCGGCGGCGCGCGCCGTGCGCGCGCCGCGCGGCGAGCGCCGGGGGCCAGCGCCCTGCTCGCCGCGGCGGGCGCGGCGGGCGGCCGGCTGGCCGGCGCGGGGCGGCGGCGCGCGCAGAGGTCGCAGGGAGCGCGCGCCACGGCTCGCAAAAAAAAGTGCTCCGCGCGGATGTTTCCTCGGAGCCGCGCTGGGGCCCCCCCCGGCGGCGCCTCCGGCGCCGCCCTTGGCGCGCTCCGCGCGCCAGGGAGCGGGGTCCAGCGCAGATCCAAGAGAAATCCGCGCCGAGCGCCAAAAGTTTATATTTACACTGTTTTTTCCTTTTTTTAACAAATGTCTACTCGCAAACGTCTGGAAAAAGAACGCAAGTTTGCTTCGATGTAATGGGTCGTAGATGCCCCGCGTGGGATCCGGGCCATCCGCCAGTAGATCCTCTTGGCGAGTAGTGGAACGCGCTCGTCTACCAGGGCACGCCTCCGCGCCGCTGTCGCCGCGGCCGCGCAGGGTGAGGGCAGCAGCTACTGGTGGCGGGGTGGGGACGGCAGAGCCGCCGACATCGTGGTCTACATCCCGATCGGCGACGACGTCACGTCCAAGGACGTGGTGGCCGACGTCTCGGGGAGGAGCGTGACGCTCGGGGTCCGGGGCCAGGAGCCGGTGGTGGAGGGTGAGCTGTGGAGGGAGGTGGACGAGTTTGAGACAGACTGGGTCATTGACGTCGAGGATGGGCAGCGGTGCCTGATAGTTACGATGCCGAAAAAGAGGAAGCTCACGGAGTACGAGTACCTCCTGAAAAAGGACGACGTGCCCGCAGACACCACCGTGACGGACAAGTGCTTCCTCGACGTGTCGATCGGTGGCGAGAAGGTGGGCCGCATCGTGTTGGGACTCTACGGCAACGCCGTGCCCAAGACGGTGGCAAATTTCAAAGCCTTGTGTACAGGGGAGGCCGGCACAGGGAAGTCAGGCAAGCCCTTGCACTATAAGGGCAGCAAGTTCCACCGCATAATCCCGCGATTCATGTGCCAGGGCGGGGACTTCACGGCTGGTGACGGCACTGGCGGCGAATCCATCTACGGAGAGAAATTCGCAGACGAGAGCTTCAAGGTAAAGCATTCGAAACCAGGCATGTTGAGCATGGCGAACTCTGGCAAAGACACCAACGGCTCCCAGTTTTTCATAACAGTCAAGGAGCAGCCGACCCTGAATGGGCGCCACGTCGTGTTCGGCGAAGTCCTGGAGGGCTTCGACGAGGTCGTGACGCCGATGGAGGTCTGCGGCAGCTACAAGGGAGAGGTGAGCAAGGACGTCGTCATCGAGGACTGCGGAGTGGTCGACTGAGGCTCCGCTGCCCCGCCGCGGCGAGGACTCGGCAGATGGCCCGGGGCCGAGGGCGGCAGAGGTCTGCAGCCTCCGTGGGTATCACCGAGCGCGGTCCACTGTTCGCAAAGTGCCTACTCGCAAACGTCCGGAGAACACACGTTCGCCTCGATGTAATTTAATCACGATTTACATGGCACCCCGCAGATGCGGATAAGAGTGAGGGGGCGGTGGGGACGTCGGCAGTCTGCGAGACTCTGGAGAAGCCCGCCGCAGGCGCCAAAGTTTCACAAAATATAACGAGCCCGCTGCAGGCGCCAATTCTTTCTTCAAACCAATGTGGATCGGTCGCGGGTGGGTCGTGGGGTGGGTCGCGGGTGGGTCGCGGGGTGGGTCGCAAGTGGGTCGCGGGTGGTTCGCGGGTGGGTCGCGGGTGGGTCGCCGGTGTGTCGCGGGGTGGGTCGCGGGTGGGTCGTGGGGTGGGTCGCGGGTGGATCGCAAGTGGGTCGCGGGTGGGTTCCGGGTGGGTCGCGGGTGGGTCGCGGGTTGGGTCGCGGGGTGGGTCGCGGGGTGGGTCGCGGGGTGGGTCGCGGGGTGGTCGCGGAGGGGACGACGACAACAAACAACAGCAACAACAACAACAACGCAACAAGCATAATCCAAAGCACGGATTCTCACTTCAGCCACGCACCCAGGGACAATGAATGACCGTTCGGTCCCTTCATTCTGACGATAAATTACATCGAGGCGAAGGGTGTACTACATGCCCTGGACCAGCCGCGAAGGATTTACTGTACCCTTCGCGGCTGATCAAGGCCATTTGCGAGCAGTGACTTGGCGAGTAGTGGAACGCGCTTGCCTGGCGTAAGCAGGGCGCCAGCCAGCGGCGCCCTTCGACATCCGCCTTCTTGTTTTTTGTTGGGTGCGGCATTCTCGCCAAGGCGAGGCGCCCGCCCTCCCCCCGTCAGGAGAGACACGCCGCCCCGGCCTCGACGTGAGGGAGGCCGCTGGGGCACGCAGTAAACGAGCGAGACGCCTGCGCCTCGCGGTAGTGCCCAGGGCATGCGCCCGACGCCCATTTTGGCACACCCCTCAAACGGGTCGTGGCCCCGTAGGGAGATCCACCGAAGGCCACAGTGTCACAGGCCACATGCGCCCGACGTGCATTCTGGCACGGCCCTCACACGGTTCGTGGCCCTAGAGGGAGCTCCACCGACGGCCCCAGTGGCACAGGCCGCATGCGCCCGATTTCCATGCTGGCACAGCCCTCACACGGTCCCTGGCGCCATAGGGAGTTCCACCGAAGGCCTCAGTGGCACAGGCCGCATGCACTTGACGCGCATTATGGCACACCCCTCACACGGTTCGTGGCCCTACGGGAAGCTTCACCGAAGGCCCAACATGTGCCCGACGCCCATATTGGCACACCCCTCAAACGGGTCGTGGCCCCATAGAGAGTTCCACCGAAGGCCTTGGTGTCGCAGGCCGCATGTGCTCGATGCCCATTTGGCACACCCTTCAAACGGTTCGTGGCCCCATGAAGAGTTCCACCGAAGGCCCCAGTGTCACATGCCGCATTCGCCCGACGTCCCCATTTTGGCACACCCCTCACACGGTCCGTGGCCCCATAGGGAGTTCCACCGAAGGCCCCATTTGAACAGGCCGCATGCGCCCGACGCCCATTGTGGTACGCTCTTCGCGCGGTGCGTGGCCCCATATGGAGTTCTACCGAATGCTGTACCCACAACGCGGTATTCACAAGTGCGCATGATTGGGTTTTTCGCCAGAACAATTTTCATCAACCAGCTCTCTGTTCAAGAACGTCCCGTGGCTCTGAGCACATCCTTTCGCTCCGCCAGTCAAACCGCACAGCAAACATGAGTAGGTTTCAAGGGTTACCCTTCCAACCTTCCCCTTCGGCCCATCCTTGGCCGCGTTCGCTGGCCGCGCCCTGCTCGCAAAGTGTCGACATGGCCTTCCAAGGCCCCTGCATCCTCATCGTGCGCCCTTCTGATACGGGTTGGCTGTCGGAACGTTTCGCGGCAGGGACCCCAGGAATGCTGGGGGCGGCGGGTTTTCGCTCAAGCGGTCCTCTTGACCCCGCCTCCCCCCAGGCACGGGGGGATGTAGAGGGGGGGGAGGAGGAACAGGGAGGAGGGGGGAGGAGGAGCAGGGGGGTGGGAGGAGGAGGAGGAGGAGGAGGAGGAGGAGGAGGAGAAGGATGAGGAGAGGAGGGAGGTGGAGGCGGAGGAGGAGGAGGAGGAGGTTGAGGAGGAGGAGGTGGAGGAGGAGGAGGTGGAGGAGGGGAGGAGGAGGAGCGGGAGGAGGATGGGGAGGAGGAGGAGGAGGAGGAGGAGGAGGAGGAGGAGGGGGAGAGGAGGAGGAGGAGGACGAGGAGGAGGAGGAGGAGGAGGGGGAGGACCAGTGTAAACCCAAGAGTAATTAACGATGTTGGAATTCATCCTCCCTCGAAGCTCCTTCTTTATAGGCCCCTACAACGGTTCATTTCCATTGAGGGAACTGCCTCGTGGAAGGCAACCGTTTGAAGATTCTGAAGCATGCCAAAAAATTGCTCCTGGGATTTCAACGCCACGGATCAACCTTACTGTTGCGTCTTGACGATCCGGAATCGTGCTTGAACGCCATCTTTAGGATTTCAACACCGCGAGTCAACATAACTGCTGCATTTGCATGATCCGAAATCCTTCCAAAACACCATTTCTGGTACGTTAATCATGGGAATCCGTGAAGCTCGTGCAAACTTTTATAAACGAATGTGCGCGGCGCTCAGGCGAGAGCCACATTTCGAAAAGGAACCGGCCTCAATCCGTGAAGATCGTGCAAATTCTGAAAACGAATGTGCGCGGCGCTAAGGCGAGAGCCACATTTTGAAAATAAACCGCCCTCAATCCGTGAAGCTCGTGCAAATTCTTAACGGATGTGCGCGGAGCTATGGCGAGAGCCACTTGAAAATAAACCGCCCTCAATCCGTGAAGCTCGTGCACATGTCTAAAACGAATGTGCGCGGCGCTGAGGCGAGAGCCAACTTTTGAAATCGACCCGCCCTCAATCCGAGCGAATGTGCGCGGCGCTAGTGCGAGAGACACATTTTGAAAACGACCCGCTCTTAATATGTGAAACTGCTGTTTTTTTTTAGCTTCAGAGTCGCAAGTAGTGCGGAAATCTCAGGCGAAACGCCTGGCCCGCCCTGAAAACTGGCCTCGGGGTGCGACAGGGAGAAGTTATTTATAAGGAGAAGGAATGATGGAGGAGGAGGAGGAGGAGGAGGAGGAGGGGGAGGAGGAGGGGGAGGAGGAGGAGGAGGGGGAGGGGGAGGAGGAGGAAGGAGAGGAGGAGGAGAGGAGGAGGAGGAGGAGAGGAGGAGGAGGAGGAGGAGGAGGAGGAGGAGGATGAGGGAGGAGGAGGGGGGGGAAGGGGAGGAGAGAGGAGCAGGAGGAGGAGGAGGAGGAAGCAGGAGGAGGAGGAGGAGGAGGAGGAGGGCCCACGCGCCCTCAGGCGGGCGCCGCGCCCGCCCCCCCCCCCCCCCCCCCCCCCCTGCGGGCGCGGCCCCTGGGGCGCCACCGGCACGGCTGGGCCCCGGCGGCGGCGCCCAGAGGCGCCAAGCGACGCCGCCGCCGCAGCGCCGCCGCCGCCGCCGCCGCAGCGCCGCCGCCGCCGCCGCCTTCGCCGCCGCCGCCGCCGCCGCCCCTCGCCGCCTTCGCCGCCGCTGCCGTCGCGGCGGCGGTCGTCGCCGTCGTTGTCGTCTTCCGGGTCGTCGTCGTCGTCGCAGTCGTGGTGTTGGCGGTCGTCGCCGTCGCCGCCGTCGTCCTGGTCGTCCTCGCCGTCGTCTGGGTCGTCGCCGCCGTCGCGGTGGTTGGCGATGGTCGCGGCCGTCTTCTCGGGCATCGTCGTCGTCGCCGTCGTGGTGGTGGCCGTCGTTGTCCACGACGACGCGCGAAGCTCCCTTTCGATTTGCGCCTGCATCATGGGGAGACGTCTGCGCCGGGAGCCCTACTGGACCAGGCGAGGAGGACTGGGACTCCCCAGCAGGACGAGGGCGAGGGCGATGATGATGATGATGATGATGATGATGATGATGATGATGATGATGATGATGATGATGATGATGATGATGCTGATGCTGATGCTGATGCTGCTGCTGATGATGATGATGATGATGATGATGATGAGGAGGAGGAGGAGGAGGAGGAGAAGAACCAGACTAAACCCATGATACGTCAACGATGCTCGTGCTGCAATACACCCTCCCATCCCGAGTCCCCTCTTCACGAGTCTTGCAAGTGCTCTTCTCCACTGCGGGGAGCGAGCGACCCCCCCTGCATGACGAGCGCCCAGGCGTCCTGCCACTCAGGCGAGATCCCATTATGTAGAGGATCCACCCTCCATGCCAGCTGGCACAAACGCAGAGAGCTATGAAGACACAGATCAGGGAGGTGCCCAAGCCCAAGCGCGGCCCCGAGGCGCCCCGAGCCGCCCTCCGAAGCCAGAGCTGAAAGCTATCCCGAGATGTTGGCTGCACCCGTCTCGCCCCAGCCCCCAGGCACCGCCCCCCCCCCCCCCCTGGGCGCGCGCTCACGGGCTGGGCGGCCTACTCGGATGCCCCCCCCCCATTCGTAAGAGGCCGTCCCTCTTCCTCTTCCTCCTCCTCATCCTCTTCCTCCTCCTCCTCCTTTTCCTCCTTCTCCTCCTCCTCCTCCTCCTCCTCAAAGGGAAGCCACCTCAGCAGACTGCCTCTTCTTGAGGTGACGAGTGTGCCCTAGAGCTTGAAGTAAATATATGTTCACCGTCGAGTTTTAACCTGCTGGCAGAGTTTGGCTTGATGGTGCACACAGTGGGGGGGTCTTCTTCCTCCTCCTCCTCCTCCTCCTCCTCCGCTTTCTCATCGTCTTCCTCCTCCTCCTCCTCCTCCTCATCCTCCTCCTCCTCCTGCTCCTTCTCCTCCTCCTCCTCTCCTCCTCGCGCCGCACCTCTGTGCGCGCCGCTTTGGAAGCCCCGGGCACCACTCCCCTCGGCCCGCCCTGGCTGGTCTTGCGAGCCGAGGCCCACTGAGGCGACGCGGACCTCCCGAAACGCCCTGCCTCCGAAGCGACGAGGACTGCCAGACAAGCCCACAGATCTTTCGGAACCACGACGACGAATTCCTGGACCACTCCTAGGGCCTGTCCCACCTAGGTTTTTCGAGCAGCGCCCGGCCGTGTCGACGAGGGCCTGCAGAAACGCCCTGAACACTCCGAAGCAACGACCGACCCCTGGAGGCCGCCCAGGGCCCGTCCGAGCCACTTTTTCGAGCCGTGGCGACGAGGACCTTCTGAAGCCCCCAGAGACCTTCGAAACGACGACGACGGCGACGGCGACGGCGGCGACGACTGTGGGCGCCCAAGAGGGGGGGGGGTAAGGGAGTTGGATATCATGGCAGGGGCCATGACACATCCCAACAACTATATCATGTCCGAGGTCTCCCTCTTCTGTTTTCAGTGCGTCTCTTGCCCACCCCCCAGGGCCGCGCACGTGCCTTGGGCCATGCTTTGTCATGTCGCTGGTTCATCTCCAACCGGAGGTGTGGCCAGCCGCGGCAAAATGGGACAACGAAGTACATGAACTGATACATTGCGTGTAGCTATTCCTCCCCGCCCTCCCCCCACCATGCCTCCTCATAGTGTGCAGAAGCCAATCGCGCTCTCTTCTGCCCACGCGTCCCGCCGAATGCTTGGCCTCCCGCTGCCCCTTTGACGCCCCCCTCTTGGTGGACGCCCGGGCACGGCGACGAGCTAGGACGACGAGCTCCTCGCAGGCCGCGAGGGCCCCTATGCAGGCGGAGGTGGTGCGCGACGTCGTGCCCTGGGGCAGCGCCGCCGCCCTCCGGAGGAGGGAGCAGGTCCGAGGGGGTCGAGCTCGAGGGGGCGGCCGGGCGATCACATGGTGCAGGGGGTGCAGGGGTGGGAGGAGGGAGGAGGAGGAGGAGGAGGAGGAGGAGGAGGAGGAGGGCAAGGGGGGGGATGGGGAGGAGCAGGAAGCGGGAGGGCGAGGACGCAGTAGGGAGATGAGAGAGGTCGGAGGAGGAGGGAGGAGGAGGAGGAGGAGGAGGGAGGAGGGGAGGAGGAGGAGGAGGAGGAGGGGGGAGGAGGATGGAGGAGGAGGAGGAGGAGAGGGAGGTGGAGGAGGGAGGAGGAGGAGGAGGGAGGAGGAGGATGAGGAGGAGGAGGAGGAGGAGGAGGAGGAGGAGGAGGAGGGGGAGGACGAGGAGGAGGGAGGAGGAGGAGGAGGAGGAGGAGGATGGAGGAGGAGGGGGAGGGGGAAGAGGGGGAGGAGGAGGAACAGGTGAACGCGAGAGAGGAGGGAGGGGGGAAAAATTACAAGGAGAGGGGGGTGAGAAGGAGAGGAGAGGAGGAGGAGGAGGAGGAGGAGGAGGAGGAGGAGGAGGGGGAGGAGGAGGAGGATGAGGATGGAGGCGGAGGAGGAGGAGGAGGAGGAGGAGGAGGGGGAGGAGGACGAAGAGGAGGAGGAGGAGGAGGGGGGTTGAGGGAGGGAGGGAGGAGCAGGTTCGCGGACCGATGGATCGAGCTTCAATTTTTGCTTGTGCCTGCGACCATGAACGTTGTGTAGCACGTCGCGCCGCCCGTTCTGGCCTAATTGCCACGCATCGGCGCCGCACGCTTAGCACATCCCGCTCACCAGGCATCAGCGTTCCGGGCTTTCCCCAGAAAGCACAGCGACGCGCTATCAGCTTGCATTAAGTCGGGCCTGTCCTTCTACAGGAGGAATATTCAAAAATAGTCATAAAAGTAGTCTGGGGACGATTTGTTGATGTTTGTTTGACCATGTCTGATTTTTTGTTGAACATGGTTTAACTTTCGTCCAAAATCCTGTAAGGGGACATGCCCGACCTAAAGAAAGCACAGCGACACGCAATCAGCTTGCAAGGCGTAGCGCGTCGAAGGGGCCGTCGCCGCGACACGCCAGGCAAGAGTGTCCTCACCGTGAGTGTGTGTTCTTACTTTGTGGGGGGCCTCTGCGGGGGCACCTCGGCACCGCGGCCAGATTCGGTTCAACATCACATTTAAGATGCTCCCCACAATATTTTCAAGATTCTAGGTTATTCTTAGTGTTTTGTTTTACTTGTCGAGGCTCCATGCTTTCTCTCCCCCTCTCTCTCTCTTTTACCCTCTCTCTCTCGTTGCGGGCCTCTGCATGGGGCTTCTGATCGCCGAGGCTGGAATCGTTTCGAACTTCTGTTCAAAGCGCACCCCAGGACCGACCAGGGGCGGATGGTTTCAAGTAGAGACCGAGGGGGAGGACGACGAGGAGGGCGAGGACGAGGATGAGGACGAGAACGAGGAGGGAGAAGTGAGGAGGAAGGTGGAGGAGGGGAGGGGGAGGAAGGAAGGCGGACGGAAGAAGGAAGAATACCGGAGGAGAGAGGAGGAGAAGGAGGAGGAGGAGGAGCGAGGAGGAGGAGGAGGAGGAGGAGGAGGAGGAGGTGGAGGGGGAGGAGCCAGCGGAGAAATTATTAGCCAGCGTGGACCAACAGTGCGTCCCGGCATAATCTACGTTGTGCAAGCCGTGTGGTCAAATTAATGTTTTCGTCGCGGTGAGTTGTCAACTCCAATGCTTGCGCAATTTCCCCACCCACTCACCCGCAACTTGGTTTGCAAAACCGATGCGGTGGCAACTGTCACGATTGCTTGGCGCTGGCTGGCGCATCGCTGCGGGCGCGCTAGCGTTTCATCGATGCCGACAGCGGCAGGCACGATGATGATAGTAGCGATGTTGGTGACGACGATGACGATGATGACAGGCCAATGACGGCGCCGATGCTGACCACGCCGATCACGATGATGGTGTCCACGTGTCGGTGATGAAGGTCGTGGAAGGATCTCGACACGTGCTCGCACGGCCGACGGGCGCGAGTGGCCCGCGTGGTACAATTTGACCTGGATCGTGCCCTCCCAGCACGGGCGCAAGGGCGTTCGAACGTTTTCGACTTGTGCGCGCGAGAGGCCCGTTGAGTCGCATCGGCGGAAAACGTTGGAGAACTCATGGTTTTCCTAAGATTTCGCAAGAGCGCGCGCTCAGAGTTGTGTTTGACAAGTCCGTTTGCAAAACTAGACATTGTATGTGTTGTCGATGCGCTCAGGGTTGAAATCCTTGCTGAACATATTTTTGTGATTCTAGCAAAAGCGCGCGACGACGCGCGTGTGTGCACTTCGTCCCGCCTCGTGCAAAAAATGCTGTCGCAACCTGATGTGTTTTGATAGACGGATGTGCGCGTATAGCTGTTGTTGCAAGGGGTGAGAGACGGAGCCTGGTTTCACTGGGATGGTCAGAATTTATATTTCGGAATGGACGTTGGGGTAGAATCGCACGTAGATTGCATCCCCAGGGGGATAAACCGGGGGCGGGGGTATGTTCCATTTCCTCTATAGGAGAATATGTGTGGTGCGTGTTGTGAAATATGTGGTGCAACTCACCAATGCCCGCAGTGAGATGTCAAGTCCACTGCACGCGCAATCATCACACCCACCCGCCCGCAATTTGGTTTGCAAAACCCACGCGATGGCGATTGCGATGGATGCTTGGCGCTGGCTGGTGCATCATTGCGGCCGCGCTAGCAGCGCGACCGACGCGGCCGCGATGGCGCTGACCACTGGGCATTTCCTGGCGGCCACTTCACTGCGAGTCGGTGACTTGGGCGGGCGCGTTATCATGGCGACGCCGACAACGGTAGACACGATGATGGGCGTAACGGTGATGGTGGCGATGGTGACGATGAGCCGGCATGGCCAATGACGGCGCCGATGGTGACCACGCCCGCCGATGACGATGACGATGTTTTCGCGTCGGTGGCGAAGGTTTTGGAAGGAGTTCGACATGCGCACGCGGCCGACGCGCGTGAATGGTCCACGTTGTAGTATTCGACACGGATCGTGCCTCCCCAAACACGCGCGCAATGGCGCCCAGATGAACTCGACATGCGGCGCGAGAGGCCCCTTTGGCAGAATGTGATGACACGTTTGAGGAATATGTTTCCTAAAGGATTCGCAAATGCGCGCGCGCAGGCGCCCGCGAAAACGCGCGCGTGCGCATTGCGTCCCAACTGTTGGAAAAAAAGGTGTCCTTGGAAACTGATGATTTGTCATAAACGATTGCGCGCGCATTGCATTTTTCCAGCGGGTGAAAAAAGGGGGTGTCCGGCCTGGCTGGGACGAGATGAGTTCACATTTGGAATCGACGATGGGGCGGCACTTTATCTAAATTGCACAGCCCGGAGGGCCAAAAAAACCTGTGGGGGGGGGAAACCCGGATGTTTCATTCGAAAAAAGGGAGAGTCTATGTGTTGCGCAATGTAAATGGTGTACCCTATGCAATGCCACATATGTATATTTATACATATGTATGTACATATATATATATATATGTATATATATGCATATATAGATATATATATATACATATATATATACACACATATATGTATAAATATACGTGTGTATGGTGCAAGTTATGTGGTCAGCTGGCGTGGACCGAACGTTTTCATTTACGCAGTGTAATATATGAAAGGTGAGCTATGATGTATGGTCCACACGGTACACTATATGGGGTGTGGCCGTAAAAAATAAAGTTCAATTATCTTGTGTAGGGAAGGCCATCGCATGTGACAGTCGATTTCTTCAAGGCCATCTGGTCCCCGAGGACCTGACCAGAGGGCTCCTTGGTTTGGGTGTTTGACCCACTGGGAGCATGCTGGAGATTTGTGGGCCGTCTTGGAGCTTCTTGTGACGATCTGGTGCGTTGTGGGTCCATTGGGGAGAGTCCTTGGGCCGTCTGGGCCGCCTTGGGCTGGTCTTGAGCCGCTCTAAGAGCGTACGTCCTCGGCTTGCAAGGCAGGGATGGCGGCCTCCAACGCGTCGGTGTACGCGCATCTTGAGCGCTGGCTTACACAAGAGATCAGAAGTGCCACCATGAGCTCGTCGGACGTGGCCAGCTCCAGCGTGCCGGCACTACGATGGCCAATGGCAAGACTTTTTATTACAGTAGCTCCTCCCGCTGCCATCTCGAGGAGGAGGAGGAGGAGGAGGAGGAGGAGGAGGAGGAGGAGGAGGAGGAGGAGGAGGAGGGAGGAGGAGCACCTTGAGCACTCAGTGGGCCAGGGGCCGGAGGATCCTCAGATCAGGGCGTCGCCCTCTTGTCGCACTGGGCGTTCTCTCGCTCGGCCTCGGGCCCCCGGGGGGCCATCCTCGGAGCGATCTGGCTCGAGACGTGCAGCACTGGCATGGGGTCTCCAGGGCTCCGGCCGCTGCGTGTCGCGCTGCTGTGCTTTTGCCCTCGGCATCGGATCTCAGGGGCAGGGCAGGCCAGGGACGCGGCGAGGAGGAGGAGGAGGAGGAGGAGGCGGCGGCGGAGGAGGAGGAGGAGGAGGAGGAGGAGGAGGATAGCTGGGGAGGAGGAGGAGGAGCAGGAGGAGCAGGAGGAGGCGGCGGAGGCCGCCGCGGGCGCGGCGAGGCGAGGACCAGGAGAGCCAGCTTCCTCTGAGGGCCGGCGACCGGGTCGCCATCCTGAAGAAGGACCCCCGCGCGCCGCCCCCACAGGATCGGGGGCAACCATACAGTCATCGGCCTGACCTAAGGAACGATAAATAAGGAACGAAGCCCCTTTTTTATCCCAAGGAATGACGCATAAGGAACGATAAATAACAAATAACGCATAAGGAACTGTAAATAACGCATGCAAGCCTAAGGAACGACCGAGCCCCTTTTGAAAAGTAAGTGTTCCTTACTCAAACCGCTCACTCTAGGGGGGGGGATGGGCACAGGGGGGACGCATCGACCCCCCATCGCCCAGTGATCGCCTCTGGGGGCCCCGATGGCCCAACCCCGCCCAGGCAGGTGCAGACGCACTCTCGGGGGCCGATCGCCGATCTATCGACGGTGTATCGCCGGTTCCAGGTTGATGCATCCCCCCTATGCCTATCCTCGTCTATGCCCCCCTATCGTTGCCTCTCACAGGAGGGGTCGTCGTCGGCGTCGACATCGCCGCAGGGGGAGACGGGGCCGACTTCTGGCCACCGCCCCTGCCCCTGGGCTCAGGTCGGGCACGTCCCTCTACAGGAGGAGTATTCAAAATAGGTTGAAACATTGCCTGGGGTCGATTTTTCTACTAGTTTGGATATTGTTTGAATATGTTTTGATGTTTGGTCACTTTTTCATTTGTCTTCCACACCTACCCAGGAGGAGGGAGTAGAGGCCTAGATAGGGGGCCAGTCCTACAGGCCTCCTAGATGGGGTTGGAGTAGATGCGGTCGGAGGATCGTGCCGCATCGCGCTACATCGGCGATGCACCTGCGATGCACTGTCAACGTCGGCGATGCATTGGCGACGTCGATGTGAAGCGAATTGGGCTCCGCATCGAGCCGCACCGGCGATGCATCGGCGATGCGGCACGATCCTCCGACCCCGCCTGCTCGGACCCCATCTGGGGGGCCTGGACCTTCACACCCCGACGCCGCGATGGTTTCATGACGTGAACACCCAGCGGTCCGGCCCCAGTCACCGGGACGGGTTTCTCATCCCGAGCTTTGGGTCGGGCACGCCCTCCTACAGGCGGATTCTGGACGACGAATGTGAGATAGTCAAACAAAGCGACGGCGTTGGCAGGCAGCTGACGGCGAGTTGCTTCTGGCTGGTGCTTCGCGTGTTCCCTGACCTTCCCTTACCCCCCCCAAAAAATGAGATAGTCAAACAACGAGAGCAGAGCAAAAGGTCAACAGAGCACGACATCTCGTCACCATACTATTTCTCGGCCATCCTCGGATGTTCCTCCTGTCGAGTGGTCGAGGATGTGAGATTGGAGGTCGCCGATCGTCGGTTTGTCCAGCACGCCTTCGAGGCTCGGCCTGATCAGGCCGATTTCCAGCTCTACACCAAGGCATGCTTCCCGCGCCCAGGTGATAAGCTACCACTTCCAGCGAAGGAGTCGCCTATTTCAGTCTCTTGGGTTGGTTCGGACTCTACCAGTACTGAGATCTCTGGGCATGTATTTTGTGACAGGTCCCAGACCAAGAGTGAGATAGATGAATTAAACAGGGCTGGTTGGGGGGTGGCGCTTTTCAGCGACGATTTAGAACATGTCTGTTCCATTTAGGGCCCAAT
The DNA here is from genome assembly GCA_963575745.1 of Prorocentrum cordatum. Taxonomy (NCBI): domain Eukaryota; class Dinophyceae; order Prorocentrales; family Prorocentraceae; genus Prorocentrum; species Prorocentrum cordatum. Next base: position 124,394 of record CAUYUJ010012781.1, read on the forward strand.
ATGGACCGCGCTCCCTCAAACGTCCCAAGCTGGGGAGTTCGGCGCCTGCGGTGCCTCAAATGAGTTTTTGATCGGCCCATCAGTGGGCTACAGCGATTGCAGTAATGTAGTTAAGCAGTTTGCCCAGCCGTCAGCACACCAGACTCACTATAAGCGACCATGCGCTGGCATGTTTCTCTAGAGGCACTCTCTTTTCTAGAGTGGAGAAGATTCGTGCGCATGTCAAGGACAGCGACGACCTCACAGACTACGAACTTTTCTGTAAGAGGGGGAATGAATGAGGCTGCCGACCAGGCGGCCAAGCAAGGAGCTGCTTCCCACCCTCAACCCACTCCTGCCGAGCTGCAGGAAGTAGAGCGCCTCACGTCTACAGCTCGCAAGGTATGTAAGCTCGCGTATTCTTTGTTACCTCTTTGGCCGGAGTTGGACCTGACGGATGTTCCCTGGGTCCGCACATCTGAGTCAGTTGCTAACCAGGTTGCTAATTCAGTTGCCCACCAGTGGCACTGGTGTCGAACCTTTTGGCGCTGCCAGGTTTGTTTGTTTGCAGTTCAAGCGTCAGCAGGCGCGTCCGCCTGCAGGAAACTGTTATGGTAGATTGCCCCAGGTTCCCTTGGTATCCAGGGGCGGGGCCACAGAGTGATCGGCCTGGAGTGCTCTAACGACACTATCTTGTATTAGTGCACTCAGTGCTACGGGCACACGTGCGGTGGGCAGTTCAAGAAGCTTCGGGCCGATTGTTTGCCAATAGTTACAGGATCCCTGAGTAAGGACGCGGCTGCAGTGAAGAGATCGCTCGGCCGTGGACTCCACCCCAAGATCTCAGGGGCCACTTACCAAGCGTTTAATTCAGATGATTTGGGGCAGGCTGCGGAAGGCCAGCAATGTGTTCCTGTCGTCGAGCCGTCGTCGTCGTCGTCGGGCGGGGTGGGCCGTCTCGACCCGACGGCTGGGCCTGATCCGCTTCCTGCTCGTAGTTCCCCCCCATGGTCCCGAGGCCACTTGTGTCTTCCTCAGGGCCAGTCTTGGGGGGGAGGAGTGCTGTTTTTGCGGGCCCCTTTGAAGGAGAGGAGGAGGCCATTCGGTTTCTTCTCGACCCTCCTGCCAGGCCCTCTCCCGCCCATGAGTTGGATAGGAGCCAGTGCGGGCAGCTGCGAGCAGTGCAGGAACCTCTTCCCGAGGAAGATGTTGCTCCACTGGTGCAGGCGGCTGCTCGCGTAAGGGATTCAGAGTCTAGTGACTCTGATTGACTGGTCCTGGGGTCGCCGTCCACTGCGTCGGCCACCGCCCAGGTCCTGCTTTGCCAGACAACTGGTTCTCCCTGGTGGCACCTCCAGGGCGCGATGCAGAGTTAAAACAGTCCCCACCATTGTCTCCACTGTCCCCGCCAGTACACCCACCACTGTCGCACTGCCCCCATTGTTCCCGCCACTGTCCCTGCCAGGGTCCCACTCTTCCCAGTGTCCCTACTCCCCACCACCATCCCCACCACCGTCCCAACCATTGTCTCCACTAGTCCCCCATCCGGAATAACTGGGAGAGGAGGGGAGTCGTTGCAGCAAGGTTTTCCAGTTCGAACCGGTAGTGATCCCCCTTTTTTCATGGTGGACCCGGGAGGGTTGGAACCACGAGAGGGGGGGTGCGGGTTGGAAATCCGCAGTGACCCCCCCCCGGTTTTCTGCCAGCAGTGGTAGAACACGTTCTTTCAGCTATTATCGTCGCCTGTGTGAGAAAACACAACTTAGCCCGGCGAAGGACCCAACCATATGTAGTTGTGAATACCGCAATGTTGGGTATCGTATCCGGTGGAGCTCTCATTGGAGCCACGAAACGTTGCGCTGGGTGGGGGAGAAGCACGCGGGCGAACCCACTGGGGCCTTCGGTGGAGCTCCCTGTGGGCCGCGAAGCGCTGCGCTGGGTGGGGGAGAACAATGCAGACTTTGCCATTGGGGCCTCCGGTGGAGCTCCCCATGGGCCACGAAACGTTGCGCTGGGTGGGGGCGACGCGTGCGGACTTTGCCACTGGGGCCTTCGGTGGAGCTCCCCATGGGCCACGAAACGTTGTGCTGAGTGGGGGAGACGCATGCGGACTTGGCCACTGGGGCCTTCGGTGGAGCTCCCTATGGGGCCACGAAGCGCTGTGCGGGAGGGGAAGGCGCATGTGGACTTTGCCGGTGGGGCCTTCGGTGGAGCTCTCTATGGGTCCACGGATCGGTGGGGTCCATATGGGGCCACGAAGCGATGTATTGGGTGTGCGGGGCTCATGCGGGCGGCCCCACTGGGACCTTCAGTGGGGCTCCATATGGGGCCACGAAACGCTGTACTGGGTGTGCGGGACGCATGCGGGCGGTCCCATTGGGACCTTCGCTGGGGCTCCCTATGGGGCCACGAAGCGCTGTATTGGGTGTGCGGGACGCATGAGGGTGGTCCCACTGGGACCTTCGTTGGGGCTCCCTATGGGGCCAGGAAGCGCTGCACTGGGTGTGCAGGACGCCTGCGGGCGGTCCCATTGGGACCTTCGGTGGGGCTTCTTATGGGTCACAAAACGCTGTACTGGGTGTGCGGGACGCTTGCGGGCGGTCCCATTGGGGCCGTCGGTGGAGCTCCTTATGGGGCCACAAAACGCTGTACTGGGTGGTGCGTGACGCATGCGGGCGGTCCCAGTGGGAACCACGGTGGAGCTCAATATAGGGCCACGAAACGCTGTACTAGGTGGTGCGTGACGCATGCGGGTGGTCCCAGTGGGAACCACGGTGGAGCTCGATATAGGGCCACGAAACGCTGTACCAAGTGGTGCGCGACGCATGTGGGCGGTCCCATTGGGGCCTTCGGTGGAGCTCCTTATGGGGCCACGAAACGCTGTAGTAGGTGGTGCGTGACGCATGCGGGCGGTCCCACTGGGGCCTTCGGTGGAGCTCCCTATCGGCCAGGAAGCGCTGTACTGGGTGGTGCGTGACGCATGCAGGCGGTGCCATTCGGGCCTTCGGTGGAGCTCCCTATGGGGCCACGAAGCGCTGTACTAGGTGGTGCGTGACGCATGCGGGCGGTCCCACTGGGACCTTCGGTGGAGCTCCATATAGGGCCACGAAACGCTGTACTGGGTGGTGCGTGATGCATGCGGGCGGTCCCATTGGGCCTTCGGTGGAGCTCCCCATGGGACCTGTACTAGGTGGTGCGTGAAGCATTCGGGCGGTCTCATTGGGGCCTTCGTGGAGCTCCCAAAGAGGCCACGAAACGCTATAGTAGGTGGTGCGTGACGCATGTGGGCGGTCCCACTGGGACCTTCGGTGGAGCTCCATATAGGGCCACGAAACGCTGTACTGGGTGGTGCGTGATGCATGCGGGCGGTCCCATTGAGGCTTTCGGGAGGCTCCCTATGGGGCCACGAAGCGTTGTACTGGGTGGTGCGTGACGCATGCGGGCGGTCCCAGTGGGACCTGCGTGACGCACGCGGGCGGTCCCATTGGGACCTTCGGTGGAGCTCCGTATGAGGCCACGAAACGCTATACTAGGTGGTGCGTGACGCATGCGGGCGGTCACACTGGGACCTTCGGTGGAGCTTCATATAGGGCCACGAAGCGCTGTACTGGGTGGTGCGTGACGCATGCGGGCGGTCCCATTCGGGCCTTCGGTGGAGCTCCCAATGGGGCCACGGCGCGCTGCACTGGGTGGTGCGTGACGCATGCGGGCGGTCCGATTGGGCCGTCGGTGGAGCTCCCTATGGGGCCACGAAGCGCTGCGTTGGGTGGTGCGTGACGCATGCGGGCGGTCCCACCGGGGCCTTCGGTGGAGCTCCCTATGGGGCCACGAAGCGTGTGAGGGGTGTGCTGAAACGGGTGATGATGATAATGATGATGATGATGATGATGATGATGATGATGATGATGATGATGATGATGATGATGATGATGATGATGATGATGATGATGATGATGATGATGATGATGCTGATGCTGATGCTGATGATGCTGATGCTGATGCTGATGATGATGATGATGGTGATGGTGATGATGGTGATGGTGTGGTGATGTGATGATGATGATGATGCTGCTGCTGATGATGATGACGATGATGATGATGATGATGATGATGATGATGATGATGATGATGATGATGATGATGATGATGATGATGATGATGATGATGTGATGAAGGGAGGAGGAAGGGCAGGAGGGAGGAGAGGAGGAGTGAGGACGCGGGGCGCTCTCTCCTCGAAGCGAGGACCCAACACCACAGGATGGTTTGGAAATACACCCCCGTCACCCACGACGCCGTAGGCCCCCCCTTTGGCCAACGGAGAGAGGGGGACGAGGGACACAACGAGAGAAGTAGTAGCGCCCTCGAGGGCCGCGGTGTTCGGACACGTGCCCTCGATCCGGGACGGAGGAAGCCTCGTCGTGGCCCAGGCTCGCCGCGTGGCCAGGGGAGGCTGTTCGTTCCAAACTTTTTTGGCGTCCCCGGTGGCGTCACGGTGACTGTGTGCTCCTAGGGACGGGAGAGACGTGCGAGTGCAGCCCCCGACTCCAATTCGGGGCGAGCGCGCGCTGGATTGCCAGGAGAACTGCGGCCATCAGACACTCCCTAACTGCAGCACAGGCTACGTCGGGCTTGTCCCACATCGTCGCTTGTATTATCAGCGTCATCACCACCACCACCACTCCTCACCACCATCCGTATCCATTTGGGCTTGCGCGGCTAGTGAAGAGTATTGGTCAATGAACGGCGAATGCTCCGTCACACAAGCGAGGCTTAAAACCCAAGGCCGTTCGCTTCGTCCGCTCGCCGAAGGATTCATATTGACCAGCGCCAGCATACACACGCGTACTAGCGAGGTCGGACCCATGTCTTTAAGGTCTCTCCTCCATCGCCTGCTCACTGCCGCGTGGGTTGCGACTGTGGCTTCTGGCGCGAAGACGCCACAGCTTCGTGTGCGACAGGCGGACACAACGGCTGTCAGGCCCAGCAGCCTGATCAGAAGTTCCGCGACGGCGACGGCATCGGGCGTTGCGTGATGGGGGACCGAGATAATCATGGGGGGGGTGGAAGAGGGTGCGCCTTCTGTGCCCAGAGCGGGGCCCCCTGTGGCCCAGAAGGTGCACGAAAGGCTGACGTTGCCCCCCCTCCCGGCTTATCCCTCCCCCCCGTTGAGCAACGCTCGACGGCAGCGGGCTGTGCGTCGGCCGCGCGCCTGCCCAAGGCGGAGGTGTTCAACAGGACGCTGCTGTGGCGGGAGGAAGGTCTCGCCCCAGTTCTTCGGGAGTACAGCGTGTACATCCCCGAGAGCTACAGGCTTGGGACGCCCAGCGGCCTCGTCCTGGTGTTCCACGGCTGGGGCGACCCCTCCACCGGGATGCAGATGCCGAAGAAGAGAAGGCGGCATGAAGGTAAACTTTCAGAGTTCCGCGCGGATTTCCTGGCTCGGCGCCGGGACCCCCTGGCGGTGTCTCTGGCGCCGCCCCTGGTGCGCTCCTCGCGCCAGGGAGGGGGATTCAGCGCCGATCCCAGAAATCAGCGCGGAGCTCCAAAAGTTTATGTTTCTGCCTTTTTTGTTCTTCTAAGATGGGCATGGGGCCCTGGCCCAGTTGGTACCACTCCTTCTACGGCTACCGCAGGGCTGCAGAGAGCAGCGGGTTCATCACGGTGTACCCGGTAGGGCTCTCCGACTGCTTGGGCAAGGACTGCTTCGATAAGCAGAACAAGAGGGGGTATGAGTCTTGGAACGCAGGAGGGGCAACGTCGTCTAGAGATGGTGGCAATGCCACATGCGACTTGAGCGTCAAGGAAGGCGATTACTGTTACAATAGCACAGCTATCAGAAAAGGAGGGTGCCACAAATGTGATTGGACAACTGGGTACAACGATGTCGGATTCGTGCAGCAGTTAGTTGACGAGTTGAAGTCTACACTGTGTGTTGACCCCAAGCGAATTTTTGCCACGGGTTGCTCCAACGGCGGCATGTTCGTTCACGATTTGGCGCAGCATATGTCAGGGACGTTTGCGGCTGTGGCTGCCAATTGCGCTGGGAAGCCACACAAAGGTTTCGAGACACTGCCAGAAGGTCTTCCTATCTCAATGATGCTCGTCACAGGGAAGCAGGATCATACTCTCCGCGGGCTCGAGAACTCCATGGGCCAGGGCTGGTGGGACGGCTTCAAGTATGCGAGCAAAGCGGATGTTTTCGAAGCTTACCGTGTGCGCAACCGGTGCCCACGCGACATGGCGAAGAAGAGCTACATTTCGATGCGGGCAGTACGCAGGCCGAGCACGCGGATGAGGGGCGGCTTGGCTGGCGGTGGCACCGCCCTCACGCAGAACGTATCCGACGTGAGGAGTGAGGATGCGGGTTACCATGAGCACTCGATGTCTTGCCACCAGCTCTACTACGGGTGCGCTGGCAATTCAAGCCTGGTGTCCTGTGAGTGGGATGGTGGGCACGACATCATGCAGGGAGAGCCGTCCGCTGCATATGACTTCTTCGCCCGGCACCCGCGCAGTTGAGCCGACCATAGCGCGTGGCACTGCAACCCCTCAGTAGTTCTCGACGCTCTTCACGTGGACGCTGGCCGAAACATCTTTCGATCGCCATCTCATTGAAGATGCCGTGGTCGGCGTTCCAGGGGAGCGCGCCGCATTCGGCCAGATCTGGGGCCTCGGATGGGTCTAAAACGATCGCGTGCCCCGCCTCTGCCTCCGAGCGGCACCAACGCCGAGCGTTTGATCCTGCGCGCATGTGCGTTCGTGACGACGCACAGCGTCCTTTATCATCGCCACCAGCCCTCAGGGCAGAGCCAAGCACACACCCGAGACGTCGGGGGACCTTGGTCGGAGAGCGCAGGTGGGCGGGGGAGTTCGGGAGCGTCCATCTTACCTGCGGGTCTGCAGGTTAGGCGAACCCCCCTCCCCGTAGACGGAGCTTTTCCCGGGAGCATCAGGGGAGGCATCGTTTTTTTTTTCTCATTTCGAGCCACTACATGCACATAGTGGTGGCACAGCCCAGAAGAAGCCATCCGTATCGCCGTCGTCATCGTCGTTATTGTCGTCGTCGTTGTGGTCGTCGTCGTCGTCGTCGTCGTCGGCCGTTCGCCAGCCTTGTCTGCTCCACCCGGTACCAAAAAGAACCCAGGAAGCCCTTGAGGGCCCCAAATCGCTGAATACCTAAAGGAAAGTAATGACTTCTGCGTTTCCGCACTTCCCCTTCTATACGATTCCGAGGCTTGCGCAGAGCCTCCAAGGGAGTCCCTGGACGCAAGAAGCGACCAACATGAGAGTACTTGAGTTAGCCTATCAAGCCTAGCTAGAACCATCGCGCGCGCGAAGCGCGCAATTTACTGAGGAATCGCGCTCTCGCTAGGGACGTCCTGGCAACTTATCCAAAAATCGCGCTCTCGCCTTTGACTTCCTCGCAATTTATTTAGGCGCCACGTCCTTCCCATTCGGGAATCACGCTCTCGCCTGGGACGTCCTCACAGTGTACTTAGAAATCGTGCTCTCGCCCGAAACTTCCTGGCGAATTATGCACGACTCACGCATCCGCGTAACATAAGTGTTTTTTTCAATTGAAGTGCCCCTCCCGGGGCTCGCTGTGTTTTTACCTGGGAAAGTTTTCGTGCTGCTCAAACTATGTCCTTGGCCGCCTGTTTAAAACAACATCGGCTCCCGCCTGATATTTCCCCACAGTGTATTCCCAAATCGCGCTCTCGCGAGAGACTTCCTCATGATTTAATGCAGGAATTACGCTTTCGCGTGGGACATCCTTGCAGTTCATTCAGACGCCACGCCCTCGACACTCAGGATTCACGCTCTCGCTGTGGATTCCTTTGAGATTTATTTTGGAATCGCGCTATCGCTCGAGACTTCCTCGCGACTCATGCAGGACACACGCTTTAGCAACCCGCCTGCTCGACTCGGCCGTCCAAGCCCGCCTTCCAGACCCGCCCGCTAGGGTCTACGCGCCCAATCTGCCCGTCTGGTCCTGCCACGTGTTTTCTGGTCCTGGCCCCTCTCCTGCTATTTTCTCTCGTTCTCCATCTTCCTGCCTCCCCCTTGTCCCTTCTTTCCATCCGTCCTCTCTTTCCCTGCCTCAGGGGCTGCACGCAATATACGCTGCAGGTAAGAAAGATACCCCGAAATGCGTACGATCGAAGACGAAGAGGGCGGGTATCGATGGTTTGGGATATACGTGTTGAGTGGCACGCGAGCAGGAAAGAGCGAACAGTCTTAAAATAATTGGTGTTGCTTTGTTGCTGTGTGGTTGTGTCGTTGTTGGTGGTGATGGTGTTGTTGTTGTTGGTGGTGTTGATGTTGATGTTGCTGTTGTTGGTGGTGGTGGTGGTGTTGCTGTTGCTGTTATTGCTATTGTTGTTTGTTTGTTTGTTGTTGTTGGTGTTGTTGGTGTTGGTGTTGGTGTTGGTGTTGGTGTTGTTTGTGTTGGTGTTGGTGGTGTTGTCGTCGTCGTCGTCGTCGTCGTCGTCGTCGACGTCGTCGTCGTCCCTCCCGCGACCAGCCCCGAAACCGGCCCCGCGACCCGCCCGCGACCCGGCCCGGAACCCGGCCCGCGACCCGCCCGCGATCCACCCGCGACCCACCCCGCGACCCACCTGCGACCCATCCGCGACCCACCCGGGACTCGCACCGTGTTTTTTTCAAGGGAGGGCAAGATGTCACCAAATTGCGCCCCTGGCCCCCGCTTTACAACAACAGCGGCTCCCGCCTGATGTTTATATACTTCCTCACAAGGTATTCCCAAATCGCGCTCTCCCGCGGGACTTCCTCACAAATTATGCAGACATCGCGCTCTCGCCTGGGATTTCTTCGCAATCTACTCAGACGCCGCGCCCTCGACACTCAGGAATCACGCTGTCGCTATGGATTTCCTCACGATGAATTTGGGAATCGCGCTGTCGATTTAGATTTCCTCGCGATTCATGCAGGACGCACGCTTTAGCAACCCGCCTTCCCGACCCGCCTGTTAGGGTCTACGCGCCCGATCTGCCCGTCTAGTCCCCCCCTTCCTTCGCGACATAATTTTCCGGACCCCCTCCCGCAGAGGGCGCCTTAATATTCCGGACCCCCCCCCAGCAAAATTGCGAGCGCGACGACGACGACGACGACGACGACGATACGAGAACTACGACTACGACTACGACGACGACGACGACGACGACGACGACGACAACGACAACGACAACGACGACGACGACGACGACGAAGGGGCAGCTTTCCGCACGAAGAAAGCGGCCTTGAAGGCGGACTTCAAGGAGAATTGAGGGGCACTTAAGTGCGCAAGATGATGTTCGCGCTTGGCGTGCGACGAGGAAACCATCACCGAGATAGTCGTCATCGCCATCAGAAGTACCATCATTGCCACCGCCGTATCATATCGTGATGATGGTGATAACGACGATGATGAGGATGATGACGATGATGTTGAACATGTTGTTGATGATGATGATGCTGATGATGATGATGCTGATGATGATGTTGGTGATGATGAACATGATGATGACGATGACGATGACGATGACGACGATGATGATGATGCTGATGATGATGATGATGGTTAGTACTCCGCGGGCTAGTACCCAAAAGGCGCCCTAATAAACCGGACCCCCCCTGAACGTCGGCTTCAAGAAACGCCTTAATAAACCGGACCCCCTGCTTCCCCAAAAGGCGCCTTAATAAACCGGACCCGGGGGACGATTATTAAGGGATTACGGTCGAAGACGAAGAGGGCTTCTATCGAGGGCTTGGGATATGCGTGCTGAATGGCACGCGAGCAGATAAGAGCGAACAGTCTTAAAATGATTGTTGTTGTCGTCGTCCCCCCGCGACCCGCCCGCGACCCGGCCCGCGTCCCACCCGCGACCCGGCCCGCGTCCCACCCGCGACCCGCCCGCGACCCGCTCGCGAACCCCCCCCCCCGCGACCCACCTGCGACCCCCACCCCGTGATCCGCCCGCGACCTACCCGCGACCCACCCCGCGACCCGCCCGCGACCCACCCGCGACCCATCCGCGACCCACCTACCCGCGACCCACCCACGTTGCTTAATCGAGCAAAATCAGCGCCTGCGGCGGGCTCGCTTGCGGCGGGCTTCTTCAGAGCCTCCCAAACTGCGGACATACCCGCCGCCCCCGCTCTCTTATCCGCAACTGCGGTGCTACGTGTATTTTTATATATATATTATATATATATAGAAAGGGAAAGACAAATACATATAAACATGTGTATATATACAGATAATTCTACCCAGATGAATTTATATATATGATTGATATGTATGTAGCTTTATATACAAATCTGCTTGAAGTGTTGCTCTAGGGAGCCATCGGGCAGCATGTGTTGCCAGCGCCTTGGCGCCGTCCGTCGGCGGGCTCCTCCTGTCAACTAGCAGTGATGACAAATCAAATTCCAGGAGCACCCCGGAATCTTGCGCTTCCTTCTCTTTACGGCTACACCTCCTCCACTTCCTCTTCTTCCTACCCCTCTTTGTCCTTCCCTTCCCTTTGCGCAGTTATCTAGGGCTCCTTCACTTGACACCCTGAGGATTCTGCACACCACGGAACTCGTTCTGCACAACCCGGCCCACCCCGATGCACGTCGCACGTTGTGTGGAACTCACTCAGGCACGTGGTCGCGACGTCGGACGTGTGATGTACGCCGAGTGTTGATCCGGATTGCTAAGGCCTTACGGCCAGTGCCGCCGACCCTGGATACCTCGGCCCTCGAGGGTGACGGGATGCGTGATAAGATGTCGGAGGTAAATGAAGACGTGGAGGAGGAGGAGGAGGAGGAGGAGGAGGAGGAGGAGGAGGAGGAGGAGGAAGGGGAGGAGGAGGAGGAGGAGGAGGAGAGGGAGGAGGAGGAGGAGGAGAGGAGGAGGAGGAGGAGGTGATGAGTGCTGCTCTGGATGTTTCAGGCAGGCCACGCCGACATCCTCAGGCTTCTCGGCTGCTGCCTGGCCCCCATCTCCTCGTGCTCCGTCCTCGCCTCCCTCCTCCGCCGCCTCACTCCGGCAGGGGGCGGGCCAAGGCCCAGACCGCAGACGAATCGACGGGTTCGCGACGCAGGCACGATCCGAGACATCGGCGCGGAGCGCCGACGCTTCATGTTTGTGGCGTCTTTTCCTGCCTCGATCGAAGACGCCGGAGGCCAGGGGACGCCGGCGACGACCGCGGCCGACAGCGACGACCGCGGCCGACGACGACGACGACGACGACGACGACGACGACGACGACGACGACGACGACGACGACGACGACGACGACGACGACGACGACCCCCCAGACCTTGTCCTGGGGTGCGCTCCGAGCAGAATCTCGGCGCGCGTCCCGGCCAGAGCCTCGGAGGGCATCCGGCCGTGCGGACGAGGGGCCTCCCGCCGGAGCGGCCCGGGCGGGGGGCGCGCCACGCCCAGCGGGCCGCGCTCCCCCCCCGAGCCCCTCGCGGGGGGCGGGCGGCGGCGGCGGCGCCGCCGCGGGGAGACCGCCGCGCCCCGACCTACGCAGGACCCCTCCGGCTGGTGGGCGGGGCACCTGCAGGGCGGCGGCGACGTGGGCTGGTTCCCGGAGAGCCCCTCGTGCGCGCCGCCCGCCCTCGCCCGCGGGTCCAGACAGCCGTGAGGCGCACGTTCTGCAGTGGAGGCCCTGCTCCTCCTCCTCCTCCTCCTCCTCCTCCTCCTCCTCCTCCTCCTCCTCCTCCTCCCTCCTCCTCCACCTCCTCCTCCTCCTCCTCCTCCTCCTCCTCCTCCTCCTCCTCCTCCTCCTCCTCCTCCCTCCTCCTCCTCCTCCTCCTCCTCCTCATCCTCCTCCTCCTCCTCCTCCTCCTCCTCGCCTCCTCCCTCCTCCTCCTCCTCCTCCTCCTCCTCCTCCTCCGCCTCCTCCTCCTCCTGTTTCTCGAGGGAGGGAGAAGAAGGAGCGCTGGCTGCAGGGGAGAGGCAGCAGGCTCGAGGCAGGCTCCTCCTCCTCCTCCTCCTCCTCCTCCTCCTCCTCCTCCTCCGTAGCCATTTTGGCTCAAGGTGGTTCTGCTGCGCGGCCATAGCCATTTCGGGCGGCCGCGGCCCGCCATAGCAGAGCCCCCAGCGCCCGAGGTGGCGCGACGGAACGAGTGGTGACTCGAGAGCGGCCTGCGCACGGCGCTGTGCCACCCGAGTCGCCCGCGACACATGTGTGAGGACGCCACCGCCGCCCCGCCCTCGTTAAGGGCGACACCGGTGGCGCGCGCCGCGCGGCGGCGGGCGCGGCTGTGGCGGACGGCCGCGCGGCGGGCTCAGCAGCAGGGCGCGGAGGTCTTGCACCTGCTGGACTCGCCCGCGGTCGGCTACGCCCCCGGCTGCTGGGCAGTGCTTCCCGATCCTGCCGACGCCTTCAAGGAGGGTTTGGCGGCCGGCTGGCGACTCGCAGGCGGCGAGGACGCTTGCGAGAAGCGGGAGGCGAAGGCAGAGCCCGACACCATATGCTGCAGCGCCGAGATCAGGGCATGCGGGAAAAGGAAGGCGAAGTTGGAGCCCGTTATCCCTCCTAGCCACAGCTCTGAGAACAGCGCGCGCGAGAAGTTGGAGGCGATGTTAGAGCCCGACATGACCTGCTACAGTACTGCAATCAGGGCGTGTGAGGCTCAGGAGGCGATGGGAGTGCCAGGCCAGGCGAAGCTGGAGCCTACCATCATTAGCCACAGTTCTGTGAACAGTATGTGCGAGATGTGGGAGGTGAAGGCAGAGCCCAACAGGATCAGCTACAGCGCTGCGATCAGGACGAGCGCGAAGGGGAAGGCGAAGTTAGAGCCAGTTATCCCTATTACTGGCCACAGCACGGGGACCAGCGCGTGCGAGAGGTGGAAGGCGAAGGAAGAGCCCGACACCATCAGCTACAGCGCTGAGATCAGGGCATGTGAGAAGGGGAGGGCGCAACAGAAGCCCAGGGAGAAGTGCGATGAAGGGGAGGCGAAGGTAGAGCCCACTATCGTCGCTAGCCCTATCACTTGGAACAGCGCCTGCGAGAAGTGGGAGGCGACGTTAGAGCCCGACACGTCACTTAGCCACAACTCAGAGGCCTGTGAGAAGGGGAAGGCGAAGCTGGAGCCCGCCATCCTCTCTAGCCACAACTCTGAAAACAGCGTGTGCGATAAGTTGGAGACGAAGGCGGATCCCAACATGATCAGCTACAGCGCTGCGATCAGGTCGTGCGAGAAAAGGAAGGCGAAGGTAGAGCCCGTTATCCCCAGCCTCCATTCTAGTCTACAGCCCTATGTGAACAGCTGCAGTGTTGCGATCGGTACGGGCGAGACCAGGACGCCGAAGCTTGGGCCCATTCTTCCTAGTCACTACTCTAGCTGCTGCAGTCGCGGGCAGGCACTGGCGGGGAGTGAGCCCGACACGATCAGCATCAGTGCGGTAGTCAATACGTGCGAGAAGGCCGCTATCCAGCGGTGGGAGGCCAGCGAGGAGCGGGCGCGGCTCCTGAGGGACGCCGACGCCCTAAGGGGGGTGGGGCCACAGACAGCGACCAGGCCCTTGAGAACGACGATATCGGCTGCAGGAGATCGTTCGGCGCGGCCGAGCGGCGATTGCAGCATCAGTGATCTGCTGGGGCAGCTCGGGGAAGCCACACGTTCGGCGGCGGCGGCAGCGGGTCCCAGTCCCAGTGTCGCTTCGACCGCTGACAAGCCTCCCGACTGTCAGCAGCAGTGACACTTCTTCTTCTACCTGGTGCTCGCGGAGCGCTACCTTGTGCTCCTGGTCGCCGTGGAGGTCTGGGTAGAGAGTTGTGTCCTCCTTTCATTCGCACCGCGATAGAGCCGATCCGATCCGATCCTCCTCCTCCTCCTCCTCCTCCTCCTCCTCCTCCTCCTCCTCCTCCTCCTCCTCCTCCTCCTCCTCCTCCTCCTCCTCCTCCTCCTCCTCCTCCTCCTCCTCCTCCTCCTCCTCCTCCTCCTCCTCCTCCTCCTCCTCCTCCCTCCTCCTCCTCCTCCTCCTCCTCCTCCTCCTCCTCCTCCTCCTCCTCCTCCTCCTCCTCCTCCTCCTCCTCCTCCTCCTCCTCCTCCTCCTCCTCCTCCTCCTCCTCCTCCTCATCCTCCTCCTCCTCCTCCTCCTCCTCCCCTCCTCCTCCTCCTCCTCCTCCTCCTCCTCCTCCTCCTCCTCCCCTCCCCTCCTCCTCCTCCTCCTCCTCCTCCTCCTCCTCCTCCTCCTCCTCCTCCCTCCTCCTCCTCCTCCTCCTCCTCCTCCTCCTCCTCCTCCTCCTCCTCCTCCTCCTCCTCCTCCTCCTCCTCCCTCCTCCTCCTCCTCCTCCTCCTCCTCCTCCTCCTCCTCCTCCTCCTCCTCCTGAGCACCTTGGGGTGGCCTTTTGGCTGAGCCTGTGGTGGCCTTTTGGCTGAGCCTGGCCAGCGCCAAGGCAGACGCACTGCTGGTTTTCTGGCTGTGTGGCCCGCCCTCGCCAGCGCATATCCTGGCGTACCGAGGTGCAGGAGTCGGCTGTAGCGGACGAGGAGAAGGGCGTGCGGGATGGGTTGTTGCCGTGTGCATGTGCTTGGTGCGGGTATTGTCGAGGTTTTCGGCTCGTTTGGCTTCGTGGGCGTGGGCGTATGCGTGTGTGGCAGGCGACCGCGAGTTTCGACCATCTGGTCCGCCCCCTTTGCCGCCCCACGATGCCGCTCCCCCCTTTGCTGGTGCCTCCAGCTCTCCGATCAACACGCAGCTTGCCTCCAGGGTGACCTGGGTTTCTTGGGCTTCGATGGTTTTGCGACGGAAGGCGTGACGCTTTTCACACCAAAAATCAAGGGACGTCCTGGGGTCTCAGGATTGGGTCTCTTGTGGAAGGTTTCTTGTGGTCGAGCCCCTACTGCACAGTCAAGTCGCACAGGGAGGATGAGCAACTTTCCAAGGCTGCCCTGGCATCCTTGCCCCCTTTCGGCCCCTCCTCGGCGGCGTTCGCGGGCCAGCCCCGCTCGAAGACGCCGACAGGCGCCTCCAGGGCCCTGGCATCTTTGCCCCGCATCCTTATTATGCGTCCTGACTGTACTCACGGTGCCCACTGGTCGTTGAAACGCCTATATATTATGGAAGACAAGCCCCAGGGAGTCCTGTCCAAGCGGGGTTGTCGAGTGGGGTTGTCCGGATCCCCGCTGGGCTGCCCGAGGGGTTGTCCGGAATAGGCCGTCCTTGTCGTCATTCATCGGCATGGGTTGCCCGGGGGGGTATTCCGGGGTGGACAGAACCCCCACCTTGACGCGTCGATTAGTGAATTATCCGTTTTAGGTTCTCGAGACGGCGCCGCGGCCGTCATTTTCCAGGCTTGCGCCCGCCAGGTTTGGGTCCGAGGTCGTTTTCATTAAACCACGTTTTGCTAAAGGGGTTTCTGTCCATCCCCAAGGTACCGGGATTCTTTTTCATTTGATCATTTTTCCATTGAGCAATAGCGGGTGGTTTGGGACTCCCAGATCCCAGTCTGCTCTAGGCGCCCTCCTGCCTCAAAGGGTCGAGAGCGGCTGACCCTCCTCCGTCCGCCTCGAGGGTGCGGGCGGAGGCCCAGTCTGCGTCCGACCGCCTTCCTGCTTCGTGTTTCTACAATCGAGGCTGATTAGTAGGTCGACCCTGCCAAATCAAGGGTACCCTTGTGTCCTGTGCCTCGCGACCCATGCTTCTACATTCACATGGCAATGTGGCCCTCCTAAGAGTCGTGTATCCTCTCGCGTGTCCTCTTCAATCCACCCCGACTGTGCCCACTTCTTTCTCGACCGATGGGTATTCTGAATGTCCTCACGGGGGCCGGATGCCAAGAATTCCTATACGCGGGAGTGTATCCACATCCGCCGCCGGGGAGCCGACGTCCTGGGGACCCAGCGGGCGGCGGATATGGATATATGTTGACCCCCCGGGGCCAACATGTGTCCACATCCACCGCCCGTGGCGGTCCGCGAAAATCGATCCTCCAGGCGGCGGTTCTGTGTGTATCCCCGCCGCGACGGAGCCGTGGGGCTGCTCTTCGGGGCAGCTGCGGCCCCCGCGCTCCGCCCCTCGCGGGCTGGCCGGATGGCGGCGGGCACAGCGCGATTCTGTTTCCGCTCCCGCTTCCAAGCGGCGTCTCTTCTCGGTTCTGGGGCCCTTTTTATTCGGGGAGGAGGTCGACTCCAGAGTTGCTTCATCCCAAACCTGTGTGCTTTCGTCGAATCTGTGACAGGTGCGTCGAGCATTCGTAGATCCACGACCATTATATGCATTTTATGTTGATCCGGCGTCTCTTCTCGGTTCTGGGGCCCTTTTTATTCGGGGAGGAGGTCGACTCCAGAATTGCTTCATCCCAAACTTGTGCGCTTTCGTCGAATCTGTGACAGATACGTAGAGCATTCGTAGATGTACGACCTTGATATGTATTTTCTGTTGATCCGGCGAAATTGTCCATGTTGGGGTAAATCCATACCGTAGTCGATTGCCTACACGAGTTATCGGGCCCCGAGACCATCAGAAGTGGATCTGAGGCGACAGGCTACCCGCGGGGAGGGGGTCGGGAGTTCTGGGGCCGCGCTTTGAAAGTAACACGTCGTCGTTTGTCCCGGGTCGTCGCCGTCGCCGTCGGAGCCAACAGACCATAGCGCCAGATCGAGACCTTAATGCTGCACACGACGACGACGACGGCGACGACGAAGACGACGGCGACGACCGAATACGACGACGACTGCGGCGGCGACGACGTCGACGACACGGACGACGACGTCGACCATGTCGGGCCCGCCGAAGGGAGCAGAAAAATCGTGCCCGAGGTGCTCCCGGGAGGCCTCCTGGCGGCGCGGCCCGCGTCGGGCCCACAGGGGCCGCCGCCCCCGAGGGCCCAGCGCGGGGAGGGGGCGGCCCCCGGGCGGCGGCGCCCCCGAGCGGCGCCCGGTGCAGGACGGCGCTCGAGCGTGCCGCCGGCCAGGGGTCGGCCCCCCCCCCCGATGGGTTCTCGGTGGCGGTGGTCCTCGTGTTCTCCGCTTGCGTCTGCAGGAACGAAGTGGGCACGGAAAGAATGGCTACAGTGCCCAACAGCGGATCCTGTTCATTTTGAGCAGGACTCGCTGTCCACGCCGCCGCGGCCTGCGCCCATTCGAGACAGAAGGCCGCCTGCCCAACAGCGGCCGCTGTTGGTTTTGGACAACATTTGTTGTTGGGCATTGTACCCATTTTTTCCGTACCCATTTCGGGCGTCCAAATTGCGGAGGGGGGCTCGGGCCAGGGGGCGATGTGGAGCGGAGCTCGCCGTCGCCGCCTTCGTCGCCAGGTCTCAGGCATCGCCAAGGCGGGGGGGCACCATTCGGGGGGGGCCCGATTTTGCCAGTTCATCCTGAGCAGCGAGGCTCGGGGGCCGAGGAGGTTTTGACACGATTAGGGGCGTGTGTGAAAGGTCTGAGGGGTTTGAGGGGTCCTGAAGCGTCCTCCTGGAGGAATTTGCGACCTCCTTTGGCGATGCCTGGAGGTCGTCGTCGCCGCCCCCGCCGTCGTCGCCGTCAGTCGCCGTCGCCGTCGTCGTCGGAAGCGCCACCGTCGCTGCTGTCCCCGAAACTCCAGCATCTTGGAGGGATTGCGTCGGCCCGCTTGTCCTTGTCATGGGCCCCTTGAGGCCCTTCTGCAACTTCAAGGGTCCACGCCGGCAACAAAACTCCACGGTGGAGGCAAGCGCCACGACGGAGGTCTAGGTTATCTCCGCCGTCGACGCGGCAGGAAAATGAGGAAAAGAGGTTGGGGGAATCAGTAGGATGGTGTGGGAGGAGGAGAGGAGCCATCGGGGCATCTCTGATGTGGTAGGAGAAGGCTTGGTTTGTAAATCGTCTGAAGGGGATTTTGAGGGGCTCTGGGACGATCTCAGCGGTCCTGGTGTTCTTTGGGAGGCTGAGCAAGAAGAAGACGTGGCATGAGCCATGAGAACACCGGTGAATATTTGACGACCGCGGATGGTGTCGGGTGTCGTTGGCAGGTTGTTGTGACCCGTTGGCTCCATTTCCTTTCATGCAGGATGATGGTGATGGTGGGAAGCGAATTCGTGCTTGTCTTAGGCGCAGGGTCGATTGTATTAGATATCTACGTATGCAAATGCAAGTGTCATTGTAGATCTCGATGTCTGTGCGCACTATCATCTGTATAAATCAATCTGCGCATAGCCAGTGAAATGTTCAATGTTTTTGTTTCTAGCGTATCGCAATATTGCTTTATGTTTGCGTCGGGTGTCGCCTGTCTGTGTCGGTCGGGTGTTGATTTGGTTCAACCATTAGTGTCAGTGACTGTATCGTCGATGTTGATTGCTTCCTCGCCATCATTGTCGTTATCGCTTCGCCCGTGTCTGTTATTGAGTTGTATCGTCGCCTGATCGCGGGTTCGGATTGCCTAGTGAGCACTTCGTATATTCAATTGCGTATTGACTGTTGCGTACCGCTGAATTGGTTTTGTTGATTTTGGTTGTTCTTGGCTTAGCCTAGCGTAGCGCCGCTTTGTTCTTCACAGCGATCAAGATGACGACGGCGATGATTGTGATGGCAGCGGGCTTTCTCTGCCCAAATCTCGCCCCTCTCCTGTCTCCCATTCTGCCCCCCTCTCTGCACCATTCTGCACCCCGCCGCCACGCCCCTCCTCCTTCCCACCCTCTACCTCCTCCGTCCCCTCCTCCTCCCATCCACGACGAGCGGCGAGGACGATGACGAGGGAGAGGACGAGGACCGACGACGAACGACGGCGGACGAAGGCGACGGCGGCGGCAGCGGCGACCGACGACAAACGACGGCGGCAGTGGCGACAACGGCGGCGACCACGGCGGCGGCGGCGACGGCGGCGTCGGCGACGGCGGCGTCGCCGCTGGTCGACGGCGGCGCGTCCCCCGAGGAGAGCGCGGTGCGCGCGCTGGCGCCCGCGCCGTCGACCGCGCACGGCGCCGCCGCCGCGGGCGCCGCGCTCGCCGGGGCGAGCCCCACGGCGCACGGCGGCGCGGGGACAGCCGCCGGCGCCGCCGCGCGGCAGTGTGACATGCACACTATAGTTTTTCGCTCTCCGCGCGGAGTTCTCGGATCCGCGCTGGGCCCCCCCAGGCAGCGCCTTTGGCGCCGCCCCTGGCGCCGCCCCTGGCGCGCCAGGGAGGGGGGTCCAGAGCAGGTCCAAGGACTCCGCGCGGCGCGCCACAAGCGTATGTTATATATATATATATACATATCGTGCTTGCTCCTTCTAGATGGGAGGGGCACGGCAGGCACGTCATGCAGGCCCCGGGGTGGGGCCCAGAGGCGGCCCGTAGCACCTCACCAAGCGACAACGAAAGGCCACGGCGAGCGACGGCGACCACGGCGCCGCCAGACCGCCAGCCAGGCCCAGACGACGGGCGGCGACGAGGCGGCCACGAGGCGGCGACGGCGACCGCGGAGCCGCCAGACCACCAGCCAGGAACCCCTGAATGCAAACCTCTGTTTGGGGAATTGTGGTCGTTGGGTTCACTCATGGAGCTCTCTTGGGTCATTTTCTAGGTATCGCGAAGCCTCCTGGGGCTTTTTGGGGGGCCTGCTTCCCATGGACCTCGACCGTGGAGCTCCGTTTGGTTCCCTCGGGGCGCTCCTGGAGCGCTCTCGGGTCTTGGGGGTCCGGAAGACCGCCCGGGGGAGTTCCAGCATCTCTGAGGAGACCTTGCCGGGGTACTTTTCGCCCGGGGGCCCCAGGGGCAGCCTCGCGCGCACAAATTGGAAGCGTTATAAACCTGTTCCCGGAGATGTCAGCACGCCTCTGGCCCGTTGGGCCGGCGAACTGTGCAACCTATTGTCCAAAGTGGTTGGCCTTCACAGTTCAACGGGTGTGCACACCAGATATAGACTCGCTCTTTGGGCTGGTGGTGAGTGCCCAGCGACGAGCTGTCTTGCGACTCTGAAATGCCACGGGGTCCTATGCTGCACGTCTTGAACAGTGTCGCATTCCTGGTTGGTTACTGCCTTTCGCACTTCCCACCCCAGGACCAGTCAAAATGGATCGAGGCTGAGTTTCACAAAGACTCGTATCTGAGAGAGGGTGTCAGCAAGAAGACGGAGGACAGGACGAGTAAACAATTGCAGGGGTGAGCAACAGTGTTCCTGACGCGCAGGTGCGATGCGATGCTCATGTGCTCGTCTGCACTGCATGCTCTTGCAGTTCAGCGCGCTTCCTGGGGCTTTCGAAGAGCAGCCTCGTTTCTCTCGAACCGTTGTCGCTTGGCGGTCCGGCTGGGTCCCCAAGCTCATCCACACGAGGCTCATGTACGGCAAGTGTTAGCCCGATTGGTGCAGGCAGTGCCAACGGGGGGCGTGCAGGCACACGTCGATCGTTGTCCTCGCTGTCTGCCATGTCACCACGCTTCTCTTCGTCTCCTGGCTCCTCCCGTCTCTCCGTCCCCCCACCTCTCCTCCTCGCCCTCCTCCACCCCCCGTCCAGCGGGTGCCCGGGAGTGTTTCCGAGGGCTGCCCGAGGGGCCTCCGAGGCAGCCCGAGGGCCCCCCGAGTGGGCTGCCCGAGGGGCCGCTCGAGGGCCGCCCGAGGGCCGCCCGAGGGCCGCACGAGGGGCCTCTCGAGGGCCGCCGAGGGGAAGGCCTCGGAGGGCCGCCCGAAGGGCCGGCCGAGGGCCGGCCCAGGGGCCGCCCGAGGGCCCCCCGCTCGCAGCGGCGCTCCGCCGAGGACTGCCCGGGGCGCGGCCGCGCTCGCCGCCGCCGCGGCCGGCGGCGGCGCTCCGCCGCCGCAGGCGCGGCGGCGCGCGCAGAGCCCGGCGGACGGGGGCCGCAAGGCCAGCGCGCGGCGGCGGCGGCGGCGGCAACGGTGACGACGACGACGACGACGACGACGGCGACGACGACGACGATGGCGACTGCGACGGCGACGACGACGGCGACGGCGACGGCGACGATGGCGACGGCGACGACGACGGCGACGACGACGGCGGCGGCGGCGACGGCGGCGGCGGCGACGGCGGCGACTTCGTTTCGGATAATGGCTGGTGTTTCTGAGAGTTCTCGTCGCGACGGCTGGGCGCAGCTCGGGGAACGGGTCAGGCTTGACACCCAGAGGGGACTGGGGGCCGATTATTCTGACCGACCACTTGCGACGATGGCGGCGCTGATGACCATGACTGCGACGACGCACACGGTCACGGCCACGGCGATCGATGGCGGCGTCGGCGGAAACGGCAGCGATCGACGATCGATGATTAAGACGACGACGGCTACGACCACGGCGACGATGACGGCGGCGGCGACGGCGGCGGCAGCGGCAACGTTGATCACGATCACGACGTCTTCGGAGTTTGTTTCAAGTCTTCGTTTGGGTTCCAGTCCGAGGGTGCTCCCCACCAGCGGCGCCTCGACGGGAGCGATCCGAGGGCGCCAGGATCGCCCCAAACGGCCGTCGGAGCCAGCCGGTTGCCGCCCTCGTCGCTGTCGTAGTTGCTCTCCTCGGTTGTTGGGGGGCGGCGGCCCCCGGCTGCAGAGAAGGGGGTGGGTGGGGGGGGCGGACGGGGGGGGGGAAGTCGGGGCCCGCTTCTGGCGAGGAGGGCCTCGCGAAGCACGACGCTTGGGCATGCCCAAGCGTCGTGCTTCGCGAGGAGGGAGAGAGAGAGAGAGAGAGGAGAGGGATCGTCCTGCAGGACGATCCCTCTCTCTCTCTCTCCCTCTCCCTCTCGCTCGCAGGGGTCGGAGGAGGAGGGCGCCGGCGGCGTCGGCGGCGTCTGTCCCAGACCCCCCGGCGCCGGGCTCTGGTGTCACCGCGTGAACCCCGAGAGGCCTGGGCCCTGGGCCCCCGCCTCGGTGGCAGATATTCAGTCGGGCCGCTGCATATAAGGAACCCTTCTCGTTGGGGAGTGGCTCGGTGTTCCTTCATTGTGTGCTGTTGTTGTTCTGGGTGCTCCTTCGGTTTTCCATGGGCAATCGAAGTTCAACCCGTGGAAAACAGGGGCCTCGTTCCTTATTTAGGGTTCCTTCTGGCAGCAGTTCGACTGTACCCTCGTAAGGAATGCCGTCGTCAGCGTCCGTTTGCGTCTGGGAGTCGGCGAGATAGCGCCGATGGAGCGTCGGGGAGCCTCCCGTGAGAGTTGCCACCGGACCCTGCCCCCCCCCCGCCCCGTTAGCCTCTCTCACCCCGAGCTGTCTGCTCACGGCTCCGGTCCCGGCGAGGGCCCCCACGGGGCCGCGAGCACGATCAGACGTATCTCCAATCGGGGTTTTCGCTATTGGCCGGGAGGGGATCCAGGGCGCCGGCGCCAGGCGCTGACGACTCCGGGGGAAAACAATACAGTATGAAGGAGCCGCCGCCGTTGGGAGCCCATCAGCGTGCTGCTCCTTCGCTGTTGGTCGAAAGCCTGGCGCTTCTCCAGCAGTCGCGGTTCTATCGATGTGGAGCGCACCATCCCCTGCCGCTGCTGAGATCACCCAGAGCTGATAATCCCGAAGGGGACACACCAGGCCTCCTAGATGGGGTCGGAGTAGATGGGGTCGGAGGATCGCGCCGCATCGCCGATGCATCGCCGATGCGGCTCGATACGGAGCCCGGTTTTCTTCACGCGGGCGTCGCCGATGCACCGCTGACGTCGACGATGCATCGCTGGTGCATCGCCGATGTATCGCCGATGCACCACCGATGCATCGCCGACGTAGCGGCGATGCGGCGCGATCCTCCGACCCTATCTGTTTCGACCCCATCTAGGAGGCCTCTAGACACTGAGAGGAAGCACCGACGTGGGTGCGGTGGATCGCCACCAGGCCGGCGGTCTGGGACCGGAGCGGGAGGATCGCGGCGCCCCAGAGGAGGCAGCAGGCGGCTGAGCCAGAGCCCAGGGGACGATGTCGGTTCCCCATGGCGGCGTGCGCCAGTTTGACCTTTGGCCGTCGGTACCCAGACACGCGACGCCCCGAGTCCGTGCAGGACGGGGTCCGCGGACATGCCGACCCCCGCCTGGGGCCGGTTTTGCATCCCGGCCTGCTCGTGGACCGTCCCAGGGCCCGGCGAGGGCCCCCCGAAGCCAAGAGCAACGGAGAGCCTCCCGTGCCGCGCACGCTGATCTTTCACGACGCGAGCACGTCCAGGTCTTGGTCTGCCAGCGACGCCGACTGCGACGCGTCCTGGAAGCCGAGTAGCAGCCGGCGCCCGAGGCGGCATTGGTTTATCCGCGGTCGACATCCAGCCAGATCTGGTTTCATCCAGCATGATCCCGTTGAGTTTTTGTTTCATACTGCCCGACGTTGGGCGCAATCCTAAGCTTAATCTGCGCGCTGATCCTGCTCAATTTCCCCCTAATCGGGTTTAATATAGCCTTCTATAGTTCTCACGAAACCATTACAGGAGCTGCTTCCTAACACACAGCGGCTTGTCATCGACCCCAGCCCCCCTTCGTAATGATTTTTCCATGGCGTGGACCCTCAGAGGTCTCGACCCATTCCCCAGAATCGGTGTTCCATCCCGAGCTGTCTGTTTGCCCCGAGGCCCTGTAAGGGGCCCCGCGGGCCAGGAACAGCGAAAAATTATCCGTCGCGTTCGCGACTCACGATTTCGATTCGAGCGGCGGAGGCGGCGGCGGCGGTGACGACGACGACGGCGACGACGACGACGACGACGACGACGAAGACGCCGGCGACGACGACAACGCCAGCGACGACGACGACGACGACGACGACGACGACGACGACGACGACGACGACGACGACGACGGCGGCGGCGGCGACGTCGACGACGACGGCGGCGGCGGCGACGAAGACGACGACGACGGCAACGACGACGGTGCCGGCAACGACGACGCCGACGACGACGACGACGACGACGACGACGACGACGACGACGACGACGGCGACGACGACGACGTCGGCGGCGACGACGACGACGCCGGCAACGACGTTGACGACGCCGACGACGACGACGACGCCGGCGACGACGACGACGACGACGACGACGACAACGACGACGGCGACGACGACGACGAAGACGACTACGACGGCTGCGGCGGCGGCTCCGGCGACACCCCGCGAGGCCGAGCAGCGACCGGCGCCCCCGGCCTGGGGCGGGCGCCGCGTGGCCACGCCGCTGGGCAGCTCGCTGCTGACCCGCGGCAGGCGCGCCGGTCGGCTCGCCGCCGTCGCGACCGTCGCCGCCATCGTCGTCGCCGTCGTCGTCGTCGTCCTTGTCGTCCTCGTCGTCGGCGTCGTCGTCGTTGCCGGCGGCTTCCATGTGTCAGTAACAGCTCGGGCCACCACGTTGGTGCGGAGTTTCGAAGAGGATCAAAAGGCATAGACAGAAACTTTTGGCAGTCCGCGGGGATTTCTTGGATCTTCGCTGGGGCCCCCTGGCGCCGCCCCTGGCGCCACCCCTGGCGCCCCCCTTGGCGCGCTCCGCGCGCCTGGGAGGTGGGTCCAGGGCAGATCCGAGAAATCCCCGCGGACAGCAAAAGTTTCTGTTTATGCAAATTGTTCTCCTTCTAGAGTTAGTCGCGCTGGTGAGCGTTTTTGTTCTCCCTCCCCAGGGTAACGCTCGCTACCCCGGCCAAGCCCCACCCCCCTGGGTGACCCCCCCCACTGCATGCTGTGGTGCACTGCAGGCGATTGAAAGGGGAACAGCAATAGCATAAACATAAACACTGGAGGTCCGCGCGCATTCCTCGGATCGCTTCTTATCTCAGGGGGGAACGTATCGACCCCCAATCGCTCATTCATCGCCGGTACTCGAGGAAGGAAGAACCGTCATAAAATAAGTTTTGGCGCTCTGCGCGGATTTCTTGGATCGGCTCCTGGGCCCCCCTGGCGGCGCCTCTGCCGCCCCTGGCGCGCTCCGCGCGCCATGGAGGGGGGTCCCAGCGCCGATCCGAGGTATCCGCGCGGAACTCCGAGTTTTTATGTTTATGTCATTGTTCGTTCCCCTAATTCATGCGCCGGTTGCACGGACGCACCCTGGCGGGTGCACGCCACGGCCGCCGTTACCAATACCCTCCCGCCCGACCCCCCCCCTCCTTTGGGTAACGACCGTTACAGTGGGCACCACTGCACCTCCACGTCATCCTCCTCCATCCTCTTCCTCCTCCTCCTCCTCCTCCTCCTCCTCCTTTCCTTCTCTTTCTCCTCCTCCTCCTCCTCCTCCTCCTCCTCCTCCTCCTCCTCCTCCTCCTCCCTCCTCCTCCTCCCCCTCCTCCTCCTCCCTCTCCTCCTGCTCCTCCTCCTCCTCCTCCTCCTCCTCCTCCTCCTCCTCCTCCTCCTCCTCCTAAAGAGAAAGACAGTCACAGGCGCGCTTCGCGGTCTGGACGATTTCGGAGCGGGGCGCGAGTCCCTCATCCTGTCTTTGGGTGGGCGGCGCGACGCGCGAATCTGGCGATGTGCTCCGTCGTAGATCACATCGCCATTTCCACGATTGGTATCACATCCCTTTGTGCTACACCCCTTCCCGACCTCCGGTGTCATTGGTCCGAGCATGGCGACTGGAGACAGCTCGAGGAAGCAAAAGCGGCATAGACATGAACTGTTGGAGGCCTGCGCGGATTTCTTGGATCGTTGCCTGGGCTCCCTGGCGGCGCCTCTGGCGACGCCCTTGCGCTTCGCGCGCCAGGGAGGAGGGTCCAGTGCCGATCCGAGAAATCCAGGTGGAGCTCCGAAAGTTTCTGCTGCACGGGGTTGGGGAGGAGACAGAATCTGCTGGAACAGGAAGACAGGGCGGACAACTGTTGCCCACTTTGCGCAAAGTGGCGAGGGGAGAGGGGAAGGAAAAAGTGAGTGCAGGGGTGGGACGACTCATGGGGAGAGGGGGCGCAGCGTGAGGAAGGCCAGGGAGAGAACTTTGAGGGCGAAGGCTCGACCGAGGACCAGGGCAACGTGAAGGAAGAGGAGGAGGAGGAGGAGGAGGAGGAGGAGGAGGAGGAGGAGGAGGAGGAGGAGGAGGAGGAGGAGGAGGGGGAGGAAGAGGGGGAGGGGGAAGGGGAGGGGGACGGGGACGGGGAGGGGGAAGGGGGAGCGGGAGGGGGGAGGGGAGGAGGAGGAGGAGGAGGAGGAGGAGGAGGAGGAGGAGGACGACGAGGAGGAGGAGGACGAGGGGCCCCTTGCCAGGCGCGAGGGGGGCTCCTGTGTGGTCGATCTCCGATCACGCGATCAAGCCTCGGGGAGCATGGGCCGAGCGGGGTGCCGGGGGGGGAGGGGGCCACATCATGCAACGACGCGGGGCAGGCCCGCAGCGTAGGGCTCCCAGCGCGGCCCCGACGTGGTGCCCGTGGGCAGGAGGTGGCACACGCTTGGCGTACAAGGGGGGTGCAGGGTGCGTACAGGTCGACCACTGCGAGGGCGGGTGGGAGGCAAGCCCACTCTACAGGCAGAGCAAGTGCTTGTTTACCCCAAGCTGCTTCTGCAGGTAAGACGAGCACCTGGATGCCTTTCTCTAGTACGAGCGGCCGCTTCTGCAGGTCGAGCAGGCACCTGTTCACCCCCAGTCCCGTTCGTCAAAGCACAAACAAAACGCCGGGGACACACATGCACAACCTATGCCTATTGTAATGACCTCCGGCCAGTGCCGCCGATCCGGGGCGCTCCCGATGCGTGTGGGAACGGAACGGACGATGACGACGACGACGACCGACAACCGGGTCAACGACGGACGATGATGACGACGACGTCCCTCCTCCCCCCGCTGTCCTCCCCGGTTTCTTGGACCCCCCCCCCCGCTTGAGCTGGATCCCCCCCTCCGTCCCCGCTCGAGCTTCCTCCTTGGACCCCCCCCCACCGCTTGAGCTCGACCCCCCCTCCGTCCTCGCTCGAGTTCCCCCCCCCCCTCGATTCTTGGTCCCCCCCCCGCGCGCTGACCCCCCTCGCCCCGCTTGAGCTCGACCCCCCCCCGTTCGACCCCCCCCCCCGTCCTCGCTCGAGTTCCCCCCCTTCCCCCCTCGATTCTTGGACCCCCCCCCCCCGCTTGAGCTGACCCCCCCCTCCATCCCCGCTCGAGCTTCCTCCTTGGACCCCCCCCCCCGCTTGAGCTCGACCCCCCCCCCCGTCCTCGCTCGAGCTCCCCCCCCCCCCCTCGATTCTTGGACCCCCCCCCCGCGCTGCCCCCCCCCCCTGCTGGAGCCGACCCCCCCCCCGTCCCCGCTCGAGCTTCCTCCTTGGACCCCCCCCCCCGCTGGAGCTCGACCCCTCCCCCGTCCTCGCTCGAGCTCCCCCCCCTCGATTCTTGGGACCCCCCCCGCGCTGGAGCGTTCACTGATTTGCGTGGATAATTCGCCGGATCCCCCCCCCCACAGAGCGAAGCACCTGTTCACCCCCAGTCCCGTTCGTCAAAGCACAAACGAAACGCTGGGGACACACATGCACAACCTATGCCTATTTACTCCCAGCGGGTACTGCAGGGCAAATTGGCTTGTACATGCACAGCCTCTACCTCCTTACCCGGAAGCCGCGCCCTACTTGTTCACCCCAGATTGAGTACGCCAGGGCGTGCACCACCTGTTTACTTGGCTGGTGTACCACGGGCGCCGTACACGCCCCAAGGGCGGCGGCCTGGGTAAACAGGTGATGCCCGCCCCCCGCTTTCAAGCATCAACGGTTGTCGCCGGAGAGAAGAGGAGGAGAGGGGGGACGAGAAGGCGGAGAGGACGAAGCTTGGAAGGAGGAGAAGGCGATGTTCGGGCAAGGAGAAGCGGGAGAGGCGCGAATGCCACCGATCCCCTTGGGAGGTAATGCCACGAGCGTTGGGTCGTGCACTCTGCGTGCCATTCGGTCCCCGTTCGCGCGCGTCGCTGGCGCGTGCTCATCGCTCCCATCTCTGCAGCTTCCGCCCGCTCCCTCCGTCTGCCTTTCTTTCCCGCCGTTCTTTTCCGCATCCTTCTCTGCCTCCTTCCGCTCTCCCTGCTGGTGTTTGGTTCGCACCCGTCGCGGCCCGTGGCCGATGTCAAACCGACCCTGTTCTCCAGGACGAGGGGGAGTAGGAGGAGGGGGAGGAGGAGGAGGCGGAGGAGCAGGAGGAGGAGGAGGAGGAGCTGGAGGAGGAGGAGGAGGAGGAGGAGGAGGAGGAGCTGGAGGATGAGGAGGAGGAGGAGGAGGAGGAGGAGGAGGAGGAGGAAGGAGGAGGAAGGAGGAGGAGGAGGAGGCGGAGGATTCCTCTGGCGTCGGCCTGCCCCTCCCCCTGAGGTGCTCCCCATTCGCGACCACCTCGGCCCCCACCGCGAGCGCGCGGACGTCCACGGCGAGCTCCAGGGGATGCCGCGGCTCGACGGGCGGCTGGAGGCGCCTTCCCCCCCCTTCCCTTGCCTTAAGTCAGGCCTGTCCCCCTACAGGGGGATTTTCGACGAAAAATCAAACATACCCCAAACATAATCAAACAATAATCCAAAAATGGTCTGGGGACTATTGTTTGGGTATGTTTTGACCTTTTTGGTGCATTTTTGGGGTATTTTGTTATTTTCGTCGAAAATCCCCCTGTAGGGGGACACACCCGACATAACCCTTGCCTCCGAGCCCCTCGCGAGCGTCAGGCGGGAGGCGAGACCTGGACCCGGGGGAGGAGGAGGAGGAGGAGGGGGAGGAGGAGGAGGAGGAGGAGGAGGAGGAGGAGGAGGAGGAGGAGGAGGAGGAGGAGGAGGAGGAGGAGGAGGAGGAGGGGAGGAGGGGGGGAGGAGGAGGAGGAGGAGGAGGTGGAGGAGCTGGGAGCGTCCGTGCAGGAATGTGCCCAGGAGGCGCCAGACCCTGGAGGATTCCTTATCCGAGGAGGTCGGCGGTGAACTGCACGGCCAAGCCGCGCTCGGTTCTCCGCCGGCCTCCAGACCCTGGGTTCCCGATCTAACTAATGGTTCTCGATCCAGTGTCCTCGCCATCGCAGATCATGGGAGCCCGGTGTGTCCTCGCAAGGCCGTGTTCGGAGTGCATTAGCGTGCGGCAGCGTCCTGCAATCGATGTGAATTCGTCGATGTAGCGTCGATTAGCGTAGATTCAGCGTCGAATGGCGTCGATTTAGCGTCGATCAGCGCCGATTCGCAAGAGCCAACAAGATGACATGATAGGCTTCCATGTGTTGCCCTCGTTGTCGCCTTCTCTCGAAGAGGAGCAAGTGCATAAACATAAACGTTCGACAACCCGCGCAGATCTCTTGGATCGGCGTTGGCCCCCCTGTCGGCGCTTCTGACGCCGCCCCTGGCGCGCTCCGACGCGCCAGGGATGGGGGTCCAGCGCCGGTCCAGGAAATCCGCGCCGAGCGCCAAAGTTTATGCAGTTGCTGGTTGTTTTCTTGTGCATTGTTTCGCCGATCGGCGCGGGCCCTCGCAACCCCTCCCCCTCCCCGTGGAGTAGATCTTGGCTGTTTTGGGGCGCCTGTTTTCCAGCAGGCGGAGTCTCCCCCGACGAGCGGCGTTCTCAATCCCACGATCCCTTAGCGTTCCGGTTCGCTGGGCCCTCCCCGCGAGGGGCCACAGGGACGGAGGGGCAGCGGCGAGCCAGACTGCCAGGAGGGCCTGGGCGGTCTAGTCGGTCCGGCAGTTGAGAAGCCATGCGATTGAGACAGCGAGTTTCGAGGTGAGGTCCGAAGAAGGTTTGGTAGAACTGTTGGGATCGCTTCAAGCTTTCTGGATGAGTTCGGCAGCTGCCAGTGCCGCCAGATTGCTACAGTAGGTTGTGAGAGCGTTGCTTTGCTTGGGGGGCACCCCTTCGCAGCATGGTGGCCCCCGCAAAGGCAGGCTGGCGGATCGTTGGCTTCTCAAATGCTCGGTGAGCGTGGACTTCACTGGCTTGCTCCTCCTCCTCCTCCACCTCTGCTCCCACACGCCCCGTCCTTCTCCTCCTCTCCCTTCGGCCCCCTCCCTCCACTGCTTGCCCTTCGCGCCCGCCCCAGGCGCAGCGTCTCGCCGCAGCCCGGCCGCGCCAGCGCCGGCGCCGCCACGGCGGGGAGCCTCTCCGCGGTGGCAGCCCGCGACGGCCGCGCCAAGGCGCCCCCGGGGAGATTTCGGGGATTCGGCATCGCCTGGGCGTGCGCCCCTGAGATCTTAGCGTTGCAATTGGTTTCACCACGGGCGCTTTCGCGCGATTTCGGGCCCCGGGCCGGGACCCTCACGGATCGATCCGGCTCGAGAAGTGGCGCAGAAAGATGGGGTCCGGGGCTCCAGTGGTATTTTTACGATGATGCATTGTTTTGCAACATCGGATCTCAGGGGCACGTTTTTCCCCACATGTTTCGTGGGGTTCTGGTTTTCATCCTTGCCGCGTCGCACCCGCATCTCGTCCACACCCACCCCCCCTCCCTCCTCCTTCCCTCCTCCTTTCCTCCTCCACTTCCTTCCTCCCTTCACCCACACGCAAACCATGCACGGCACGTGCATCAGACACGCGTCTACATGCAGCCGCACGCCTGCACACATTCGCACACGCACACAACATATACCATACACCATACAACGCTAGTGCACGCCTGGCATTTTCACTGCGGTTCCAGGGTCGAATCCCCCCCCTGCGAAACTCACCATTTCATTATATCATCCTCCGCCTTCTTTCTTCTC
Organism: Prorocentrum cordatum; assembly: GCA_963575745.1. Classification (NCBI taxonomy): domain Eukaryota; class Dinophyceae; order Prorocentrales; family Prorocentraceae; genus Prorocentrum; species Prorocentrum cordatum. Next base: position 154,848 of record CAUYUJ010012781.1, read on the forward strand.
GCGCTCCCCTCTCCCTCTCTCTCTCTCTCTCTCTTTCTCCCTCCCTTCCCCAGTAGGAGAAGGCAGAGGCGGAGGAGGAGGAGGCGGAGGAGGAGGAGGAGGAGGAGGCGGAGGAGGAGGAGGCAGAGGAGGAGGAAAGGGAGGTGGAGGAGGAGGAGGAGGAAGAGGAGGAAGAGGAGGAAAAGGAGGAGGGGGGGGGCAAAAAAGAAGAAGAAGAAAAACAAGTGTGAAACATATTTGTTTCCCTCTTTGTTTGCCCCCCCCCCGACACCCTCGAAGCCCGAGGCGGAGGTGGAGGAGGAGGAGCCCTAGGCGGAGGTGGATGAGGAGGAGGCGGAGGCGGAGGCGGAGGCGGAGGAGGAGGCGGAGGCGGAGGCGGAGTAGTAGTAGTAGTAGTAGTAGTAGTAGTAGTAGTAGTAGTAGTAGTAGTAGTAGTAGTAGTAGTAGTAGTAGTAGTAGTAGTAGCAGTAGCAGTAGCAGTAGCAGTAGCAGTAGCAGTAGCAGTAGTAGCAGTAGCAGTAGCAGTAGCAGTAGCAGTAGCAGTAGCAGTAGTAGCAGTAGCAGTAGCAGTAGCAGTAGCAGTAGCAGTAGCAGTAGCAGTAGTAGTAGTAGTAGTAGTAGTAGTAGTAGTAGTAGCAGTAGCAGTAGCAGTAGCAGTAGCAGTAGTAGTAGTAGTAGTAGTAGTAGTAGCAGTAGCAGTAGCAGTTGCGTAGTACATCTCGTACCCTACAGTGTTTGCTGTGGTAGTAGCATGGTTGTTTTTGTAGTAGAGGTGCTCCACTATTATAACACTCGAATACAATAGTATTGCCGCCGAAATGTGCACTAGCGGTAGTGCTGTAGGAATAGTTCTGCACTATTCTGGAGCAGTGCTGCTATTGTAGTAGTGGCGCTGTATAGCAATACTCTAGTACAGTACTCGCTAGAAAAATATTCTAATGCTGCCTGCAGCGAATGTACGGCAGTACTGTAGTAGGAATACTCCACTGCCGCACCCCGCGCTGTTGTAGTAGTCTGGTACTGTAGTGCTATAGCGGTGGCACTGCAATAGTCGTAGCACAGTGCTGTAGCAGTCGTGCTCCAATCGTGGTATTATACGACCGTGCCCAGCCATGATAGTATTGTATCAGTGAAGTGGCAGCCCACGAATCATCCAATCAGTAGTAGTAGTCGTAGTAGTAGTAGTAGTAGTAGTAAAAGTAGTGGTAGTAGCAGTAGTAGTAGTAGCAGTGGCCGTAGTAGTCGTAGTAGTCGTAGTAGCCGTAGTCGTCGTAATAGTAGTAGTAGTAGTAGTAGTAGTAGTAGTAGTAGTAGTAGTAGTAGTAGTAGTAGTAGTAGTAGTAGTAGTAATAGTAGTAGTAGTAGTAGTGGCCGTAGTAGTCGTAGTAGTCGTAGTAGTAGTAGTAGAAGTAGTAGTAGTAGTAATAGTAGCAGAAGTCGTAGAAGTAGTAGACATAGTAGAAGCTGTAGTAGTAGTCGTCGTCGTAGTAGTAGTAGTAGTGGTAGTAATAGTAGTAGTAATAGTACGAGCAGTAGTAATCGTAGTAGTAGTCGTCGTAGTGGTAGTAGTTGTAGTCGTAGTAGTAGTAGTAGTAGTAGTAGTAGTAGTAGTAGTAGTAGTAGTAGTAGTAGTAGTAGTAGTAGTGGTAGTAGTAGTAGTAGTAGTAGTAGTAGTGGTAGTAGTAGTAGTAGTAGTCGGTAATACTCAGGGCTGGCAGTAACGATCATACCTAGCAAAGGGTTTAGCAGTCGTATGGATTGCTGTAGTAAGAATAACCTACTGCTGTCGTACCCGGACGTAGTATTAATACCATCGAATTCGAGTGCGTCAGTAATAGTGTTGTAGGACTGGTTTCGTACTGTTGTGGAACCGTGGGGTACTAGTGTAGTAGTGGCACTGTAGAAGCAGTGCTCTGATACATGGTCCGTAAGAGTAGTACCCAACGATTGCCTGCAATACTGTAATTGGAATGCCCCACTGCCGCAGCATGGCCAAACATGGTTGTGGTATTATCACAATGCAGTGCTGTAGTACGCTGTAACAGTAGTAGTGGACGCTGTTATAGTCGTAATGCAACACTGCAGCAGTGCTATGGCATAAGTGATACTTTCGCACTGTACTTGTATGTGTTCCATGCTGGCAGTAGTCGTAATGGAGCTTTAGCGCGGGAGTACTCACGCACGGCCGCCGTGCCCTAGCAGCGTCGTGCCGCAGTCGTATTGTATGAATCTCATTCTACAGTAATGCTCTGGTACAGTAGTAGTGGCAATAACAACGTAGTGGTGTCTGTGGGAGCAACACGGTCTTGTAACACTTCAATAGTCTAGCATCGTTGTAATATGGTCGAGCGGTTGTACTAGCAATTGCGTCGTGGGGGTAGTCGCACCCGAATAATGTGATAGTAGGACTGTTGTAGTAATGATGTGGTCGTAATACCCTAGTATCGCAATAGCAATTGAAGGTATGAGGCCCAGCCTAGGCGCTGGCTGAGGTTAGGCCCAGGCCAAGGCTCAGGCTGAGGCTGAGGCTTAGCTTAGGCTGAGGCTGAGGCGCAGGCTCAGTTAGGCTAAGGCTTAGGCTAGGCTTGGGACTGGCTTAGGCTGCCGCTGAAGCCCAGGCTGAGGTTTGGACGAGGTTCGGGCTAGGCTGAGGTGTAGGCCAGGCCGAGGGGGTTGGAGTGCTATCCGTTTCGTGCTCGCAAAGCGTGGCAGATGTGGCACACCCTCGACACCACAGGGAGTGCGCAAAGCGTGGCAGGCGTGGAATTTTTTCGACGCAACAGGGGCTGCGCAGTTGGTGGGGGCGCTATCCGTGTCGGTTCCGCAAGTCGTGGCAGGCGTGGCACATCCTCGACACCACAGGGGTTGAGCTGGGGGCGGGAGCGCTATCCGTTTCGGGCTCGCAAAGCGTGGCAAGCGTGGCGCATCCACGGCACCACAGGGGACGCGCTGGGGATGGGGGCGCTATCCGTTTCGGGCTCGCACAGCGTGGCAGGCGCGGCACTTCCTCGACACCGCAGTGGGTGAGTTAGGGGTGAGAGCGCTATCCGTTTCGGGCTCGCAAAGCGTGGCACGTGTGGCATATCGTCGACACCTTGGGGGGTGAGCTGGGGGTGGGAGCTCCATCCGTTCTGGTCTTGCAAAAAGTGGCAAGCGCGCCATTTCCTCGACACCACAGGGGCTGCGGTGAAGGGGGGAAACTGTCCGTTTCGTGCTCGCAAAACGCGGCAGGCGAGCCCGCATGTTATCCAGAATGGTAAACACCTTGGCTCAAGCCGTTTCGGCGTGCACGCGCTTCCACGCAGTCTCGCCTGTGATTCCGTTTGAGGGCAGCAACCGCGGTACCTGCGCGTGGCAGGCATGCCGCCCAAAATTGCCACGGACGCCTTGCCACCTCCGTGTTTGGCGACAAAGAACGCAATGATTCAGATGGGTGGCGAGGTCAGCTAGGAGAACTTGCGCAGATATGCCCATGAAGTGGTGCTGTGTGCATTTAATGCGTACCGCCGCCAGCTAAACAATTTGTGGCCTGACGTGGCCTAGCTGGCGTGGCATATTCTCGGCGCCATAGGGGGTGCGCGGGGCGTGATCTCTGAGCGCGGCCGCTATCCGAGACGGTCGTCCACGGCGTAGCAAGCGTGGCACTTTCTCGACACCGCAGGGGGCGTGCAGGGGGTGGTCTTTGAGCGCGGCCGCTATCCGAACCGGTCGTCCAGGGCATAGTAGGCGTGGCGTATCTCGACACTATAGGGAGTGCGCAAGGGGTGGTATCTGAGCGCGGCCGCTATCCGAGCCAGTCGTCCAGGGCGTAGCAGTCGTGGCACTTTCTCGCCACAGTACGGGGTGCGCAGGGGGTGGTCTCTGAGCGCGGCCGCTATCCGAGCCCGTCGTCCAGGGCATAGCAAGCTCGGCTTACTCTCGACGCCCAAGGGGGGCCGCAGGGAACGGCCACCAAGATCATTGTCACATGCTTCACTTCAGCTATCATCGCCCCGACCATAATATAAGTATGCGGGGTTTCTCGGTAGCGTAATTCGGCAAGGGCCATCGGGGAGCATTTGAGGTTTTGAATCCTTTCAGGAAAGGAAAAAAGAAAACGCGCACGGAGGCGAAGCATGCACTGTGGATGGAGGTCCGAGCGAGGGCGAGGGGAGGGGGTGGGCCCCCGAGGGGCGCTTGTCGAGGATCCTCAGGGCGCGTATCGGCCCAGCGTGCGTGTTTGTGTTTCCCCCGTTCAGCCCCCACTGGTAGACCATTGCATCGCCTGCGTCGCGTGGAATGGTTTCGGTGGACAAACACACGCCGGCGCCGCCAGGCGCTCTGAGGATCATCAAGCCTGCGGGGGGCCATCGGGGGCCGCCCCAGGACCCCCCGTGGGCGGGCAAAGAAACATGACCGTATCCATTTCCTCGCTGGCGAGCCCCTGGGCCGTGTGACCCCTTGGGCACGTAGTGTTTCTCCGCGGATGCCTCGCGCAGAGCGTACCCACGCGATCGCGTATCCACGGCGTCGCGCCCCCGAGTCCAGACCGCGAGGGCGGGGATATGGGTTGAGTCTGTTCCTGGGCCAGGCCCCCTGCCTTTTCTGTAAAGTTGCACGAGGGAACCTGACACCCTCGGGGGGCGGGGGCGCTCGAGGGCCCTCTTGTCTCTGATGACCGAGGGCGTGCGCGCGCGGGGATCGGCTGACGGAGCGGGTGGGCCCACGACGACGACGCCGACGACGCCGCTTCCGCCGCCGCCGACGACGACAACGACGACGACAACGCGCGCGGAACCGTTTCTGGGGACCAGCAATACCGACGACGACGACGAAGACGACGACGGCGATGACGAAGACGATGACGCCGACAACGCCGCCGACGACGACGATGACGACGTCAACGACGACGACGATGTCAAAACTGTTCGCGTCTATCTGCTCGCGTGCATCTCAACACCTATATCCCAGGCCCCCGATACCCGCCCTCTTCGTCTCTGATCGTACCCCCCCTGGGGATCTTTCCTACCTGCCGCGTGTAGTTGGCACAGCCGCTAAAACAGGGGAAGGAAATGACGAGGGAAGAGACAAGGGGGAGGGAGAAGGATGGAGCACGAGAGAGATTTGCAGGAGGAAGGTTAGGAGCAAGAGCACAAGCGGCTGAGCGGGAGCTGTTGTCGTCGCAGTTGGCCGTTTTCCAATGAGAGAGAATTGCGACGATGTCTCGAACGAAAGCGCTGTCCCTGAATTGGTAGGCCTCTCTGGCCAAGGCGCCGGGAGCAAATAGTGAAGACATATCGAGCGGTACCGTCGTCGTCGTGGCTATCCGTTTAACAATTGGGGCGAAATGCAAAAATGTCTCGAACACTCATTGAACCGAAATGTCGAATGGTCTTCGGTCCATCTCGCCACAGCGCCTGGGTTGTTGGTATGAAGCCTATTGGATGTGCATTGTGATCTCGTGGGAGGTTTCTCGGGGGCCTCTTCGCGGCAGTTTCGACGCCTCTTGGGGCCGGTTGGGGACCTCTCGGGGCCTCTTTTGGGTCTCTTGAGGGTCTCTTGGGGCCTCTTGTGGGCCTCTTGGGGCCTCTTGGTGCCTCCTGGGCGCCTCTTAGGGGCCTTCTGTGGGCTTCTTGGGGCAGAAGGCTCGGTTTGTCGGTTCGTGTTCCCTCTTGTGGACTCTTTTCGGGGCTGCCTTGGGGCCGTTTTGTGCCGTTTCTGGTGCCTCTTGGGCTACCTTGGGGCCTCTTGGGCAATTTTTAAGCCCTCCTGGAGGCCTCTTGGGCGGTCTTGGGGCGGTCTTGGGGGCCTCTAGGGCCGTCTGAGAGCGTCGGGAAGCTGATAAGGCGAGAAGGCCAACAAACATTCAAACACCTATGGAAAGTCAATGATGATGGTCTCTTGGGGCCCTCTTGGGAGGCCTGTTGGAGGCTTCTTTGGCCGTCTCGGAGGCCTCCTGGGCCGTCTTGAGCCAATCCTGGGCGTCTTGGAGCGATCGTTCGGCGACTCGGGTCCCTCTTGGACCGTCTTGGGGGATTATTGGGCCCTGATGGCCCGTCTTGGGGCCGAGGAAGTCTCACGGGGAACCGCGAGAAGCCCTTGGGAGATTTGGGCCGAGGGGCTCCGAACTGAACCCTTTACGAACTCCTGAGGAGTGACGGCTGGGGCTTACAGGGCATTGGGCAGAGGACCTGAGGACACGCCCACTCCGTGCCCAGCGGCACGGTGGCAGATATGGATGTCTCGAACGAGAGCTCCGTTCCTGATTTGGGGGGCTTCTCTGGCCAAAGGGAGTAGACTGCAAGGAGGTATCGAGCGGGAGCCGTTCTCGTCGCAGCTGGGCCTCCACCTATTTGAATGAAGTGCGAAGAAATCTAGAGAGAGAGCCGTTTATGAGTTTCGGGGCTTCTCTGGCCAGGGCATCTCGGAATCAATTGCGAGGAAGTATCGGGCGCTAGCCGTTGTCGTCGTAGCTGGGCCTTCGCCAACTTGAGCGACTTGCGAAGGAGTCTCGAGAGAGAGCGCCGTTCCTGAGTTTTGGGGCCTCTCTGGCCAGGGCGTTTCCGAATAAATTGCGGCAAGTGTCGAGCGGGAGCAGTGTCGTCGTAGCTGGGCCTCCACTACTCTCTGGCCAGGGCGTCTCGGAATAGATTGCGAGGAAGTATCGAGCGGGAACCGCTGCCGTTGTAGGTGGGCCTTCAAGAACCCACATTTACACCCAAGCCCCCGCTCGAGCGGGAGCCTCGTTGTCACAGAACATGTAGCTGGCATCGAGGCGAAAGCGCGTGGAACCGCTTCCGGAGATCAACATGAACCATTCTCTAGAACTGGCAGCGACGATGACGACGACGACGAAGACGACGGCGGCGGCGGCGGCGACGACGACGACGACGGCGTCCACGGCGTTCTCGGCGTCCACGACGACGACGACGACGGCGTCCAGCACGGCGGCGGCGGCGGCGGCGGCAGCGACGGCGCAGCAGAAGAGTGGCGCCGAGTGGCGCCGGAGGCGACGGCGGCGGCGAGCGGCGCCGAGCGGCGCGGGCTGCAGCGCCGAGCGGCGCAAGGCGGGCGCCACGGCGGCCGGGGGCCGCAGCAGGCGCGGCTCGCCCTGCGGCGCACCGTCGGCGCCCTGCGCCGCCTTCGCGCGCGAGGCGGGCGGCGCGTCGGCGCGCCCGCGCCGCCGCAGTCGTCTGCCGCCGCAGTCGCACGCCCGCCCTGCGGAGCGGAGCGACGAGCTACCCTCCCGCCCCGCGGAGCGGTGGGCAGCTCCTCGTGCCCAGACCTCCTTGCGTCGTGAAGAAATCACGACGGAGGGTTTTTCGCTATTTTCGCCCTCTGGAGGTCCTCACCGGGCCTCAGGACCGTCAAAAAACGACTCAGGATGGAAAACCGGTCCCGGGGAAAGGGTCCAGACTTCTGGGGGTCGACGTTGTGAGAAAAAACACGTCGTCGGGGCTCTGGGTGAGAACCGAGGAGTGCGTCGTGGCGCCACCCATGATCGCCACCTTCCACACCTTCTGACCGGCAGGTGGCTGATTTGGCGATCCTCGCGGGAGACGAAACATGGCACAGATGTATAAATTTCCGGGGCGCCGCGCAGATTTCTGCGATTGGCGACGGAGCCCCCCTGGCGCTCGCAAAAGTGGCGCAGAAGGATGGGGTCTATAGGGCTTCTGTCCTGGCTTTTCGCGGTGTTGCACTGATGTGGCAGCGCGTCAGATCTAGGGGCTCTGCTCTACCCAGTGAGTGCGTGTGCGTGCACGTGTATGCGAAGGGATACTTATCTATCTCGTTGATTCTCTGACTTTACGCTATGCTAGGATACCAGCCCATGCTGACATGCGTCACGCACGCATCGCCACGCATCTCAGTGGAGTCACTACCTTCACTGCCTTGTTGATGCGCCCCGGCGGCTCGCTTTTGCCTACGCTCCTCCGAGATCCGCGTCAGATCTCAGGCTACCTCGTCGAGGCACGCTTTTGCGGACGCCTCTCAGAGAGTGGAGTCATTACGGTGTAAGCGTTCGTTCAGGAATGTGCCCAGGAGGCTCCAGACCCTGGAGGACTCCTCAATTTTCCTGATGAGGATGGTGGTGGTATCATGCGGTATCTATCCGTCGAGAATAAAAGAACCCCTAAACATAATAACGCAATGAAGACGCAGTCCAGCTGATGTTCCCGTCCTTGCATTGGGGACCATCCGTCTGGTGGTCTGGTTTGCTACATCTGCGGGCAGGGCTCCCCGTCCCTCAAGCTTCCTGGGGCATCTCCACCGGGGTCCGCTCTCAAAGGGCCAGGGGCCCCTTGCTTGCGAGTCGTCTATGTAGCCAAGCCTCGCCGATGTGCCGCCGCCGCACCTCGCCGCCGTGCCCCGGCGGAGCCCGCCTCGGCCCACGGCCCCCTCGGGGAGAGCCGCGGGGGCCCCGCCAGGGCGCGGGCTGCCCCGCGGGCGTGGGCGGCGCGGGGCCCGCGGCGAGGCCTGCCCCCGCAGCGGCGTGGGTCTCGGCGCCGCCGTCGAGGCTCGAGGCTCGAGGCTCGAGGCTCGAGAGTCGAAGCTCGAGGCCCGAGGCTCGAGGGTCGAGGGTCGTCGAGGCGCGAGGGTCGGGGTTCCGAGTCGAGGGTCGTCGAGGCTCGAGGGTCGAGTAGCGAGGTGCGTCGAGGGTTCTAGTCGAGGAAGAAGAAACGACGTAAGCATAAATGTTTGACGCTCCGCGCGGAGCTCCAAAAGTTGATGTTTATGCCATTTGTTCTTCTCCCATCGAGGCCTCCCAGGTGAGCGTTGCGAAAAGCTCAGGACGCGGGGGTGTGGCCCTTTTGGCCCTCCGGGGGCCCTCCCCGGGCCCCGGGACCGTCAAGAAACGATTCAGGATGAAGGAGACGGTCCCGCGACCCCTGCATTGGGACTCTTCGGGGTGATCGTCGGCATCATCCAGGCGAACGGCGCCACCTTCCTCAACTAGAGACTGGAGGGCGACCTTGGGTGCTCTCGTCGACCTTCTATCTCGCTCGAGTGGGTGCACCCGCGGCCGCGGCTCGGAGTTTTCTTAGGCCGACCATTCAAAATGGTCGGGATGTCCAGGGGCCGGCATGCTCTTGAGCTGATTCCAGGTTTTCCATAATTTGGAATTGTGGAAAACCTCGACTTCGAATTATGGGAAACCTGGAATCAGCTCAACAACCATTTTTTTTTTCGTGGTGATTCCAGGTTTCCCGTAATTCGAACCACCCAGCGGCCTATCCCCCCCTGGTTTCCCGAATTTCTGATTTCTAATTATTGGGAACCTTCCGCATTGCGGGAAACTGCCGCCCCCCGCTTCCCCAAATGAGAGGTTCGAATTCTGTGGAAAAAGGAATCACTACGAAAAAGGATGGTTCTTGAGCTGATTCCAGGTTTCCCACAATTCGGAATTATGGGGAACCTGGAATCAGCTCATAGAGTGCGGTTTTGTAATCATTCCAGGGTTCCCATAATTCGAACTATGGGAAACTTGGAATCATCTCAAGAACCCTTTTCTTGTGGTGATTGAAGTTTTCTCAAACTTCGATGATGGGAAACCTCGAATTCGAATCACAAGACAGCTCGCCGCTTGGGCCCCACCGCCAGCCCAAACGGCGAGCAGAAGTCGGGCGTAGCCCCGCACGCATTCGAATGCCCACACCTCGTTCTCGTACTACTCGTATTCCCCGTCGTCCTCCCCATCCAGATCGTCGTCGTTCTCCTCGTCCTCATCTTCCTCGCCTTCCTCGTCCTCCTCGTGCTCCAACTCCTCCTGGTCGTTGTCCTCGTCCAGGGCCTCGTCCTCGTTTCTCCTCGTCCTCCTCCTGCTCATCCTCCTTCTCCCGGCACCTCGGCCCCCCTCGCCCTCGCTGGCCCGCTTGCGGTTCA
>CAUYUJ010012781.1:169714-176610 GCA_963575745.1 Prorocentrum cordatum
ACCCAAACGGCCACCTCTGTAGTCCAAAAGCGCACAGCGCCCCTGGCGCGCGGAGCGCGCCCAGGGCGGCGCTGGAGGCGCCGCCAGGGGGGCTCCAGCGCCGATGCAAGAAATCCGCGTGGACCGTCGAAGGTTTACGTTCATGTATGTTTTTCGGGGGTGGACAGAACCCCCACCCTGACACGTCGGTAAGAGAATTGTCCGTTTTCGGTTCTCGAGAGGGCGCCGCGGCCGTCATTTTCCAGGCTTGCGCCCGCCAGGTTTGGGTCCGAGGTTCTTCTCACTAAATTCTTGACGCTTCGTGTATCCTCACCAGCCCATCCAGAAACCACCAGCAGGGGAGTTGGTAAATTAGGGACGGCTGGAAGCATGCAGTTGCGCGGCCGTCTTCAGAAAACAAGATAACAACTAGTTTCCCGCATTGAAGTTTACGATGGAAACCCGTGCAAGATACGACGTGGTGCTCCCCGTTGTAAACGTCTCTAGCGCAGGTGGCTGTACCCACCCTGGGCAATTAGAAACAATGATCATACATAGCTTCCCGCAGCGAAGTTTAAGATGGAAACCAGTGCAAGATACGCTGTGGTGTTCCCTGTTCTAAGCGCCTCTGGCGCAGGTGACTTTATATATCATTATTCGCCCTTGTCGCACAGTTGAGAGTCGCATCCCCATATGCATCCTTGATCTCTGCCCCCGCACTGAAGTTTATCTCAAACTCGCGTGCGGCCGCTGGTGCTGGTGATGGTGGTGGTGGTGGTGGCGGTAGTGGTGATGCTGCTGGTGTTGCTGCTTGTGGTGCTCTGTTGCCCTCGTGGAGCCATCTTGGAGCAAGCGGTGCTGCTGGTGCTGGTGATGCATGGGGCCATCTAGGGGGTAAGAGGAGGAGGAGGAGGAGGAGGAGGAGGAGGAGGAGGAGGAGGAGGAGGAGGAAGAAGGGAATTACGAGGGGGAGCAGGAGGAACGCGGCGCGAGGAGGACGGAGAGGAGCAGGGAGGCGGCAGGAAAGAAGCAAGGAAGGAACGGGCGATGACAAGGATGACGAGAAGTCGGGTTTTGGGCATATGTCGTGGTGAGGAGTTCTTCGAAGACTCGTAATGCCATTTGGGCGCCATCTTAGGGGTCCGCTTGGGGTCCTCTGGGGGCCTTCTTGGGGCTTTTTCGGGGGGTCGCGGAGCCCTTTTGACGCTCTTTTGGGGGGTCTGGGAGGCCCCTTGGGGCCGTCTTGGACCCCTTCGCTCAAAAAGAGGGGGGTCTTAAGTTTACGCCCCCTCGGCGTCTTGGGGCCCTCTTGGACCGCTCCTGGGGCGCTCTTGGGGCTGTCTTGGGGCCCTCTTGGTCCCCTCTTGGGGCTATGTTGGGCCATCTTGGGGCCATCTTGACGCCTCAAGAGCCCATCGGAAGCGAAAAAGCGAAAAGGCAAAACAACAATGATTGTCCTTAGGTTTTGAACCCATTTTGGCCTCTTGGGGGGGTCCTTGGACGGCTCAGGGGGCACTTGAAACCGCCTTTGGGTCGTCTTCAGGCCTCTTGGATGCGTGGTGGAGGCTATCTTGAGCCGTCTTGAGGTATATTGGGCGATCTTGGAGGCCATCTTGGGCTAGCTAAAGCCCTCTTGAAGCTATCTGGGGTCATCTTGGACGCTCTAACCCCTCGCGGGGGAGCCCGTCCAGACCCAGGGAGTGGGGGGGAGGTAAACCTCCCGAGCAGAGAGAGGCAGGAGGCTGGAAAAGGAGACGCTCTAGACCACCTGCGCCCAGAGGGCTGGTGGGATTACGTTTCACTGAAGGGGGTTCTGTCCATCCCCGAGTCTTTCTCCAAGGACAAAACATCGATGGCCTGGCCCACCTCCGACGTTCGGCACAAGCTTTGGCCCTCCGCGCCGAGTCTCGGCAGCGCTTCTCCGGGGAGGGGCGCCCCCCCCACCCTGTTGGAGGGAGAGCCATGCGCGCGCTGCTGGCGGCGGCCTGCCTCGCGGCCGCCCTGGGCGCGGACGCCCCGGGCCCCGAGGTGGTGGTCTCCCACAGCCAGGGGGACGAGCAACGACACGAACACACCGTCAGGGCGCACAGTAAGGGGATCGTTGCCTTGTTCGTTGCTCTGCAGATCGGATCCCCCCCCTCGTGGAGTATGATCCTGGCTGTTTTCTGTGCGCCCGTCTCAAGCAGGTGGGGTCTCCCCCATAGGACGCACTGCTGCAGGCAGTTGCGCATGAAGCAGGGTTCCGGAGCCAGACCCCCCCCCCTCCCTGCCCACTCCCGCCCACTGCCGAAGCGCCGAACAAGAAAACGCCGACGAGGATGAGCAACTTTGCAGAGCTGCCCCTGCAGCCTCGCCCCTCTCTGCCCGTCCTGGGCGACGTTCGCTGGCCAGCCCCGTTCGGAAACGCCCGGGTGCGACAAGGCTGCAAAAGCTCGGAGGTCCGCGCGCGGAGTTGTCGAGAGGGGCGCGGACCTCCGTTTTTTTTTGTTTTGCCAGTTTGAAGCATGTCCCGATCCGTGTGTTTGGCAGCACCTCAGCTCGATGCCGACCCTAAGGATTCCTTCGGTTCCTGACAGGGCTGGACCTGAACGCGGTTTCGCTTGACTTCGGATGTGTTTTGTTTTTCGTTTCGGCAGGGAGGTACAGGAAAATTGGTCGAGCAAAGCGAAAAACAAAACGAAAACGTAACGAAAAACATCGTTTAGGTCCAGCCCTGGTTTTGAGGGCACATCCCTGAGATTGTCCTGGCTTTCTGCTCGCCCATCTCAGGCATGGGGATAAGGTCGAGGCTGGTTATTGTTGTGTGTGTGTGTGTTGTGTCGTTGGCTGTTGCCCTGTGCCAGCGGCGCAGCGCCTGCCGCGAGCACCGGGGAAGAGAAGGCTGCGTAGCCGCAGGGTGAATTCTACAGTCGAGGCGCCGAATGCAGTCGAAGAAGAAGAAGAGCAAAAAGTCCGTGCACTAATAAGCTTTGGGCGGGTCCTCTCGCCCCCCCTCGGGCCAAAAAGGGGGCGCCGTTCCTTCCGCTGAGATTTCCTCTTGGCAGCAGCTCGACCGGAGACCTCCCCCAACGGGGTCCCAGAAGAGGGGGTCGGAGGAGATCGCGCCGCATCGTCGATGCATCGCCGATGCGGCCCGATGCGCACCCCGAGTTGCTCCGCGCTGGCGTCCCAGATGCGTCGCCGATGCATCGCCGATACATTGCCAGTGCGGTGCAATCTTTCGACGACCCCATCTGTTCGGATCCCATCTGGGAGGTCTTCAGTCAAGGCGCCGAACTGCGCTGGAGGAGAGGGCACCAAAATATCGCGACCCGTCCGTCGTCGCCACGGTGGGAGTCGCCTCGCCGCCTTGGTCAGGACACACACACTTTGGGAGAGGTCGGTACAGTCGGGGCGCTGAACAAGGAACCCTTTTCGTTGGGGAGGGGCTCCGTGTTCCTTACTTGTTTCGCAGCTTGCCTTAGGTTGTCCTTAGGTTTTCGATGGGGAATCGAAGTTTAACTTATTGAAAAAGGTGGCCTCGTTCTTTATTTAGGGTTCCTTAGGTCAACGCCCCGACTGTAGAGTGGCCGTGTCGGAGGATGCTGCCCCCCACAGAAATGAGGTCCCGCTGTGGGCGCAGGAGGGGCTCCTCAGTCCTTCGGGGCTGGTCCTCAAGGTGCGGGGGGGGGAAAGCGGCTCGCGGCCGAAGCTCGCCGTGGCCAGAAGGGCCCTTTGCTCGCCGTGGCCAGAAGCGAGAGGACCCCCCTCTCGCTTCTGCTCTGGCGCTCTTCTGCGGCAGCGCCGTGGCACGGTATCTTCGAAGGCCCGCGCGGACCTCCAGGCGTCTGCGGTCAGGCAGCCTTTTTTTCAAGTGGCCTTCGGCCCATCCCGCCGCCGCGCCTGGGCTGGGGGTGTGAGGCCTTCTTGGATGGTCGCCGGGATCTCGCGGGAGGCCCCTCGGGGACCTCTGGGAGGCAGTTTGCAAGCCTCTTGGGGGCCGTTTCGGGGCCTGTCGGGTCCTCTTTTGGGCCTCTCGGGAGCCTTTTGGGGCCTCTTGGGGGCCTCCTGGGCGCCTCTTCGGGCCTCCTGGGGGTCTTGGGGCGGAAGGCTCGGATTTTCGGTTCGTGTTCCCTCGCTTGGGCCTTTTTGGGGGACGTCTTCTCTTGGGCTGTCTTGTGGCGCTCTTGGGCTGTCTTGGGGCCCTCTTGGAAGCCTCGTGGGCCGTGCTGAAATGTTAGTTTTTTCACTATTGGGCCGTCTTGGAACGTCGGAAGGCAGAACAGGCGAGAGCGCCCAAATCCTTCAAACACATACGGGAAAATCACTAATTGTTGCATCTTGGGGCCCTCTTGGAGGCCTCTTGGGACGTCTTGGAGGCCTCTTGGGACGTTGTGAGGCCACCTTGGGCGTCTGGGGCCGATCTTTGGACGTTTCGGGGCCCTGTTGGAGAGTCTTGGAGGCCGCTTGGGGCCCTCGTGGCCCGCCTTGGGGCCCTCGTGGGCCCGAAAGCCTAATGCGACACCGCCTCCCGGAGCCCAGGGGGCATGCGGGAAGCCCCAGGGAGCACGCCGGGAGCCCCGCCAAATTCTAGAATTTTGGGTCGGGGCCCCTGGAAGAATCCCCAGGACTGAGGACTGAGGCTCTAGGGATCAGGCAAAGGACCTGAGGACACGCCCACTCCGTGCCCAGCGGCATGGTGGCGGATTCCTCTAGAGCAGTGTCGAGGGTGATAGCGATGCTCCCGCGACGGCGGTGATCGAAGAACAAACAAAACTGCATAAACACAAGCTTGCGGAGCTCAGATTTCCTGGGTCGGCACTGGAGCCCCTGGCGGCGCCTCTGGTGCTGCTCCTGGCAGGGGGAGGGGGCGCATTGCCAACCCATGACATCCACGCGGTCCTCCAAGAGTTGATGTCTATTGCGTTTTTTGTTCTTCTGCATGGGCGTGATTGCGGGCACAGCGGAGCTGAGCGGCGCCGATGATAGCCTCAAGACTGGGAGGGCCACGGCCGAGGATTATTTGTGCGATGTCGCGCAGATGGCGCTGCAAAAGATCGTGGAGGGCGGGTGCGGCGTCGCGGAAGTTTCCTGCGTGTACAAGATGGAGGGGGCATGCGACGATTGGTGCACTCCGAGCACCCAGTGCGGCTACATCCAGGACAACCCATTCATGAAGTTTCACGACTTCTCGTGCTCTGGTAGGGTTTCATCAGACTACGTTGGCTACACGGTCCAGTGCCATCCGGAGTTCACGGTCCTGGGCGTCCTCGCGCTGGTCGCGGTGGCGGTCTCCGCGCTCGCCTGCTGCGGCGGGTGCTTTCAGTTTTGCCGCCGTCGCAGCCGCCGCCGCCGGGGCGACTACTGAAGACTGCGCCGTGCTGATTCGGCTTGGCCACGCCCTTAGTTTTAAGTCGGGCCTGTCCCTCTACAGGAGGAAAATTCAAAAATAGTCAACAATCAATCGGGGGGCTACGTTTTTATTATTTTTGACCATATGGGGACATATTTTTAGGATATGTCAATTTTTCGTCCAATATCCCACTGTAGGGGACATGCCCGACCTAACCTTAGTTGCCGTTAAAAGCGCCGGGGGCGTTTTTCCCGGGGGTCCATATTTTGGTTTTCGGCCAACCATGACTGAGCAAAAACGGCAGCAAAAGACATAACACAAACACGATGGGTCAAGCACATGCCATACGGCGAGGGGGAAATCCCAAAACGGAGCTGGGGGGGGGGGCAAAGACGGCCCCCAAACGGGCACAAAACGTCAATTTTGAAACTGATACGAAAATAACGCCCCCGGCGTTTTCAACATCTACAGTCGGACTGAGCTTTAAGATCGAAGTCGGTTCGGGGAGGGTACCCTCAGTCGTGTTTGTCGTGTGTGTTGGACTTTCTTGGGCACACAGGGGAGGGTACTCTTGCATGTTCTGTGTGCTTGGGCCAGCAGAGGGTCTATTAGACACGCTAACGGCCATGTAGGCAACGGCGATGTAGGCTTCGGTATTGCAGGTGAGGTGGGTTCGTGGCCAAATCAACTGCAGAGAAGCGTGGCTCGTGCTTCCCTGCAACTCGCCGTGCTGGCATTGCTCGATGCAGTCGCGCACGTGAAAGGGTGTGTGGGAAAGCGTGGTTCGCGATGTCCTACAATCCGTTCTGCGCGAGCTCGGCGCCAGAACATAGACTCCCAGCATCGCCGTTGACCAGCATCGCCGTCCGTGGGGTGTGTTCTCGGGCCCTCGGTCCGACTGCACTGCGCCGCGCCCACGCGGTGCGCCGCGCCGCAGCACTTGTTTTTTTCCGGGCGGGCGGCGGACGGCGGCAGCCCGAGGGGGCGCGCTTTTCCGCCGCCCGCCCAGGGGGGGCGTGGTCTCGCCCGCCGCGCGCGGCGGGGGAGGCGCGCGCCTTTTTTTATAGTTTTTCCATGACGCGCTGGCGCGCGCCTCCCCTGGGGCCCTGGCGTCGCAATGCTCCCTTCTCCTCCTCTTCCTCCGCCTCCTCCTCCTGCTCCTCCTCCTCCTCCTCCTCCTCCTCCCCCTGCCCCTCCTCATCCTCCTCCCCCTCCTCCTCCCCCTCCTCCTCCTCCTCCGATTACGAATATTACTACTGTCATTGCTACTACTCCTGCTACTGCTACTACTACGACTGCTCCTGCTACTACTACTACTACTACTACTACTACTACTACTACTACTACTACTACTACTACTACTACGACTACTACCACTACTACTACTACTACTACTACTACTACTACTACTACTACTACTACTACTACTACTACTACTACTAATACTTCTACTACTACTACTACTACTACTACTACTACTACTACTACTACTACTACTACTACTACTACTACTACTACTACTACTACTACTACTACTACTACTACTACTACGCTACTACTACTACTACTACTACTACTACTACTA
>CAUYUJ010012781.1:176710-216710 GCA_963575745.1 Prorocentrum cordatum
TTCCCCCCCACCCAGTGCAACGCTTCGTGGCCCCATAGGGAGCTTCACGAAGAAGATGTTCACAATTGCGGTACCCACAGCTGCATATGACTGGGTCTTTCGCCAGGATAATTTTAACACATCGCGTTTATGTTCTAAGAACATTGTTCCCCAATCAGAGTTTGCCTCTGTAGGGGTCCTAGCGGATTCATATGGTTAGGTTGGTGTGGTGGCCGATTTCGGTGACCGGGCCAGGTGCCCGGGTGCCCGTCGCCGCCGATTTCGGTGGCCGGGCTTGGGTGCTCAGGTGCCCGGGGTGCCCGGGTGACCGGGGGTTCCCGGAGGTGCCGGGGGGTGCCCGGGTGCCCGAGTGCCCGGGTGCCTTATAGCCCTATAGCCCTATAGTTTTATAGCCCTATAGCTCTATAGCCCTATAGCCCTACAGCCCTATTGCCCCATAGCCCCACAGCCCTGTAGCCATATAGCCTTATGGCCCTAGAGCCCAATCGCCCAATAGCCCTATAGCCCCATAGCCCCAAACAGAATCTGATTGGGGCTTTTCTCCGGTATGATTGTTTGCCTTAACACATTTTGGGGTTCTAAGAAAGTTTCGTGGTAGGCCCACAGGAATGCCGGGACGGTCGGTCCCTGCTCAAGTCTTGGTCGTGAAAGTGAAGGCCTTGCGGCTGGTGCCGCCGACCCAGAAGGACGACGACGAAGACCACGACGGCAGCGACACCGACGAGCTGATGACGCTGACGCACGCTCGGGACGGAAAGCGGGCGGTGGAGGGAGGAGGAGGAGGCGGAGAAGGAGGCGGAGGAGGAGGAGGGGTCGGCTCGAGAAGCGCCGCAGGAAGGCGGGGTCCGGGGCTCTGGTCGCGATTCTTCGCGATGTTGCCATCCCTTCGCGTCGTCGGGTCTCGGGGTCGGCTTCCTGGAGACTGGCGGAGCCCAGCAACGCCCTGGCCGGTGTGTCGGCGCGCGGCTACAAAGACGGGGCCTCAGCGTCCCGCCGCGGGCTTCCCCGCCAGGCGTCTTCCCCCGGCTTTTGTCCAGGCCTTCCTTGGACTTTCCCTCGAGTACTGAGGGGATCGACTACAGAGTTGATTTACCCCAACACATATTGCCCCGTAGGTCTACGAGCATTCAACGTGATTCTTGTATGTTCGGCGGGAAAATAAGTTCTGGAGTGCATAAATGATGTAGTTCATCCCCTATTCGGAATTCGATTCCTGGGACTTCCCCAGACTCCTCCCGACTTTCGGGGGCCCCCAGACGGTGTGGTGACCACAGCGCGAGATTCCGGGTCACCGCACGGTTTTGGCCCTCGGGTCGTTCTCCGAGGACGCTTGGGGCGGCCATTGGGGCCTCCAGGGTCCCAAGACCGTGCGGTGACGGACCGCACGGTAAGGTCTCTTGAGCCTCCGAGGTCACCACGCGGTTCGCCGCCGCACGATTTTCGGATAGCTACGCAAGACGTCGGCGGCGCCCCTTCTGGATTTCCCACACTTGCTCGGGCGCCCCTCGTGCAGCGGATGCGGTGCGCAAGCTGACCAGCTCTGGCGTGCGGAGCGGTTTACAGTGGAGGCCCATGCCAAGAGACACCCTGCCTGCCTCCACGGTGCCCTGGGTTTCCTGGATTTCGATGGTTTTGCCGCGGGAAGCGTGACGCCCTCACCAAAAATCAGTGAACGTCCTGGGGTCTCAGGGTTCGGCTTCTTGTGGGAGGTTTCTTGTGGACTGGCCTCCACTGTGTGTCGAGCTCTCCCCCAGGGGCTAGGCAGCAGGTTAGAGCAGATTCGATGCTGCCTGGAAGCCAGCGCCACGAGGCGGTGGGCCACGACGCTGCGCGGTTGTTGCCGTTGGCTACACGGTTTTCTGTTTCCGGCTTCTTGGAGCCTTCTCGGGGACCCCCACGGCGCTCTAGGAGTGCCCCAGGAAAGTTCTAAGTTGCAACGATGCTCACAGGATGACGGCCCACCAGATCCCCCACAAGACACGAACAGAGCTCCAAGAGGCCCCCAAGACGGCCCCAGAACGCCAAGGGAGCCCCTTGCCAGCTTAAGATGGTTTCAAGGGGTGCAGGATGCCCCAGGATTGCCCAACACGCCAAGAGCTCGGAGAAAGCACGCGAGGGGGCCCAAGAGAGGCCCAGAGACGCGGTGAGAAAAGCAGGAGAAATCAGCAGCACGCGGCGGAAAGCATCACCAAACGGCAGCAATCCGCCGCAAGCGACAGCCAGCAGCATCAACGGCATCAGACAGTTCCAGCAACAGCGATTCCCGTCGTGATTGGAACAGGTTTGAGACCTGAGGCGAGCGGCTCTGCGATCGGGAAGTGGGTTCAAAGTCGCGCCCCTGGCCCCTTGCACGATGTTGGTGCGTCAATGGGACCCCCAACTGAACCCTATAGGCATCCAGAGGAATACCTACTGGAACATTGCGACCAGCGTAGAGGTGTCCCCAGCCCGTACAACAGAGTGGGCCCATCAGCTTCTCTCTCGGCATGGGTTTTGACCCTGCGCAATGCCTGCATCCCTTTGACATTCCAATGCGTTTCCACGTGCTTCCACATGGGCCTGGCGGAAATTCTGGCTGGCTTCGATTCCCTTCTGGATATTGTTGTCGATTCGAGGCCTCCTACATGGGGTCCGGGTAGATGGAGTCGGAGGATCGCGCCGCATCGCCGACGATGCGGCTCGATGTAGAGTACAATTTTCTCCGCGCTGGCGTCGCCGATGCACCGCCGGCGTCGCCGATGCATCGCCAATGCATCGTCGAGGCATCGGCGATGCGGCGCGATCCTCTGACCCCATCCGGGAGGCCTCTTCCGACGTGCTCGGAGAAAGCGTCGTCTTCGGCCAGAGATCGGGGGGCCCCAGATGGGCCCCAACACCCTTGCGTTCCCCGCCCTCGCCCCTCCGAAGGCGACACACGTCCAGCACATACGCCCGCGCCAGCCTCGATTCATAGGGACTGCTCTCGAAACGTGCGACCAGCCTCATGGAGCTCCCACTCCGTATTGCATGATTCGGTGGCGAGCCGAGGGAGGGGGGGGGGGCCAGGGGACGAGCCCTCTCAGAAGGCGGCGGGGTTTCTCAGAAGCCATCCAGCCTTCTTAGTATTAAGTCAGGCCTGTCCCCCTACAGGAGGAATATTCGAAACTTGCCAAACACGTATCGGGACGACTTTTATATTATTTCTGGACCTACCCGACCTAATCTTAGTAGGGGAGCATGCCCGACCTAATCTCAGTAATTAGCCGTGTGTGCCTTTGGAAAAGGCTTAGGATGTCTCTGGAGGGCTTCTGAGAAGCCACGACGCCTTTGAGAAGGCCTGCCCCCTCTGACTTCCCACCTGGGCTCGCCGTCGAATAATAGATCCAAGTTCCGCTCTCGGCTGCAGTTTGACATCGCACGATCAATGTGGTTCTAGGCCAAAGAGCGCTCTGGCAGACATCCCTTATGTAAAAGCTGCACGCAACTTTGCACTTCTCTCTCGTCTCACTCGTTCCACTCATCCAGAGGTCCAACGGACCAAGTCGAAGGGATTCAAGCTGACAGATTCGCATCTCCAAGCTCAGACAAGCGGAGGATCTGATGTTCTGAGCCAGAGATGCAGCAAGCGGGAAGCGTAGCAGCGTAGCAGCAGTTAAGTTGCGCACGACCTTCCCCCCGTCCTCACAAAAGGTTGCAGTTTAGTTGGATCAAGCTGCACTGTTCAGCATGGCATTGTGGCATGCTAGAGTTCAACATGGGCCTTCAAGGTACCGTCCTTTGCTGTGATGTTGCGACATGTTCTGCACTGCTGGAGCTCCATCCATGCCCAAGCTGAAGATAGGCGAAGATGCTATTCAGTGCCGCTTGGATTTGATGAGATCATTGGTGGCGCAGCCCATACCGACGCTCCCTATTTCGGACCCTGAGCCAGCCCTAATTGGTGGCTGTGTGTTTGTCGGAAACAAGTACCATGCAGCCAATGTGCAGCAGCTCGTACGGTTAGGAGTGACTGCTGTGTTGAATTGTGCTTCAGCTGGCATCAGCAAGTTACCGCTTGGCGAGTTTGAAACACGAGGGATCCGCTATGCGTTTATCCTACAAGCTTGCGCCAATCTGCCGACCTCGGAAACAGGGAGGTGGCTTGGGTGGAGAGACCGTCAATTGTGGATTGCCCCCTGTACAGGAAGTCAGCCAGAGTCGATGTAAGCAGCCGGCGAGCATCGTGATCCAATTCCAGCGTGGACCCCAAACTTTGAATTTCAGGAGGGAGAAAAAACACACACACACACAGACACAATTCATCGTCGATCCCCCGGAACACATGGGAAACTACGGGAGGTGGGGGGAATACGAACATCCAGAAGATATGAGGAAACATCGGGAATCCTGGGAGTTGTGTATTCTTGTCTGTGTGTCCCGGGGCCCCCTCCAGCAGTGCTGTGCAGCCTGCGTGGCGCAGCCTGCGGCCAGGAAGCTGTTCTCGGCCTGTCGCGCCGCCGGCTCTGGCCACCGCGCTGCGGCGCGACACGCCGACCGCCCGGGCCCCCGAGGGTCGACGACCCGATGCCTCCTGGGGCACCATCCCTCCTTTACCCCCTCCTCCTTCGCCTTCCCCTCCTCCTCCCTCCTCCTCCCCCCTCCCTCCTCCTCCTCTTCCTCCTCCTCCTCTTCCTCCTCCTCCTCCTCCTTCTCCTCCTCCTCCCCCTCCTCCTCCGTAGCCATTTTGGCTCAAGATGCCAGGTTCCACAGGGGAACAAGTGGATACCGCTAGTCCGCGGCTGGCAAGACCCTTTGTGGTCTGGCAGTGTTTCTCTCTCACCCTGTCGCTCGCCTCCACGGGTAAACGGAGGTGTTTCCCGTTCTTGTGCTGTCGAGCGCCGCTGTCGCCATGGGGCTTCCCGACGCTGCATCGCTCGCCAAGGTTGCCCAGGAGCTCGATGACATGCCCACCTTTCCTGTGGATGACAATGACGATGACCACCATGATCGGGGCTCACCCGAGCACAAGTACCCGCGCACGGAGGACGGCAAAGGCGGCAACAACGGTGGCAAGGGAGTCGCTGGCATGGCTGCCCGCGCGGCGGGCGCTGTCGGCTCTGCTCTTTTTGGCGGTCGTTGCGATTCTCAGTGTACTCCTGGCTCGTCCCCTGCTGGCGCCCATCGTGACCCTGCCCAACCTCCAGTGCAGCAGCCTCAATATGATGATGACTATATCAGGCACGTCGCAGCAAATGCAGTTGCTGAACAGTTCGGAGAACTACGATCGGAACTGGAATCTCTGGTTGGATCTACCGTCGGCGCAACTGTGCAATCGTCAAACAAATCTATTCTCGACACACTGGAGTCTCTGCGTGTACAGATCTCGGCCCAGCCGAAAGAAATCGACCAGCAGATCATGGCCACTGTTCGCCCACACATCGATGCCATTCACCGTGGCCTACAGTCCAAGATTGACTCCCTCGGCTCTCATGTCAACACGCTCTCGATGGATGTTGAGAAGCACACCGCAGACATCGCCAACCTGCGTAAGCAGATGGAGGAGCTCCGCAGCGAGCTCATGGTCGCCAAGCGCACCGAGAAGGCTCCCTCGGCACCGCCCTCCTTCGATCGCGTGGAGGACCCCTCGGTCGTCGTCGCCATGGCAACGAAGATGGTTGGGATCGATTCTGTGCGTGCTGCACTCTCTCCCTTCTTGGGGGAGCTGGGCATGGACGCATCATCATACACTATCAAGTCCGCCGGTCCGATGCCAAGCAGAAGGTACTTCGTCTCATTCAATGGCAGTGTGGGGCTTGCGTCCAAGTATGTCAACAAAGTCCTATCCAATCTCAGGCAGAACGATGAATGGCGTATCTTCCAGGCTGATGTGTCAGGCTCAACTCCCGCTCGCCTCCATCTCGGACCAGACAAAAATCCAAAACAAATTAAAACGGAAATGGCGCTCAGGAAGCTACGAACGGCCCTGGCTGGCAAATATGAAGGGCGATGGGCCGTGGACAGGGAGCGCGGTGTCCTACGCTGTGGGTGGACGCACATCCTCAAGCTCTCCGCCCAGCCTGACGACCAGCCCTTCGACATCCTCTACAACGACGAGGGCCTCAATGAAGTCGGCATCGCCAAGCACGAGGTCCGCGAGCTTGTTCAATCCACCATTGCACCGCCACCGCCGCCTCAGTGGTGCCTTTAACGAGATGATGCAGATGTTCAACCTTCCTCAAGCCAAAGATGGAAGCACCGCTTTGAGATGTGCTACATGGAATGCGAGGGCGCTCCTGCAGTACCAAGGGGCGAAGGCTATCACCAAGTTACGATATCTGCAGCAGATTCACCTGCAATCCACGTTGCTGGCGATGCAGGAAGTTCATGCTGATCGAGTCCAACTGGAACAGTTCGTGCTCCAGGCTCATGCCCATGCTGTAGTCCACGCCTCATTTTGTGCAGTCGATCAAGGGGGATCGGGTGCTGGAGGTGTTGCTACCATTCTTCCTCGACTCGCTCTTGACGGAGCATCGTCTAGCTGTGCCACGCCGCTCATCCCAGGAAGGGTCCTGCAAGTTGATGTGCATAGACGTGGCTATCAGTTGACACATTTTAATATACACAACCACGGCCTCACAAGCGCCCAGGTGGACATGGTCTGTGAGCAGATCGACAGGTATCGGGTCGCCGCGGCGTCTGACCCAACCCACCACCTGGTCATCGTGCAAGGTGACCTGAACTTTGGCCCCGACGAAGCTCTGGTGCTCCATCGCCCACTTCCCTCGCGTGCTTCTGATCCTCGGAATCATCGTGCCCAAGCTGCCCGTTGGCTACGCTCTCTGGGTGCGCTCCTTGAAGTATCATCGTCAGCGGCTACTCACTATACGAAGCACACCAACTCTGTCAGCTGCATAGACCGGTTCTTTTGTTCTCTACCTGGATGGATGCTATGCCAAGTTCATGCTGAATCCACCACGGTCGGCGAGCCAGAGGCGTTGTCCCGTGCTCAAATCTCTGATCATGCTGCGCTGGTGACTACGTTGCGCCAGCGCCACCACAGACCTCGGGGAGAACAAGCTATACCGCGTCACCTCTTCCATGACCCGCTCTTCAAGAAACGTATTGAGGGAATGGTGGCTGATGGCCAGAACGCCATTGACGCACATGCTGGCTCGATTTATCAGGAGCATTTCAAAGAGATGCTCAAAGAAGCTGCGCGGGAGGTGCGCGACATGCTCTTCACGCTGAAGGCGGAGAGTGATGAGACGGCGATCATTGTGGCCCGCAGCTGCGCTCGAGCTGTCTGGCGACAGGACGTCCCGCTGGCTCGGCGGCTTATTTCAACTTCGCAGTGGGCATCAGACGCACTGCAAATTGAAGGCTCACAAGTTCGCCTTCGGCATGCTGAATCATTTCACTCGTGGTCAGACGGAGTCCACATGCGGCTTCTGGAAAAAGAATTGCAAGCCAACGCCGATCATGCCACTGGTCTCTCTGCTTCTCGCCGTCCCATCTCCACCCGCCGTCGACAGCAGCTATTGGAAAGGAAAGCGGCCATCTGGGCCCCTTTCTCTCGCCGACTCATCTTGCAGAAGGTTCGGTCCGGCCCTATTCTATCTCACTCGCCTGAAGATCGGTTTCAAGCTTTGAGTACCTATTGGCGCCCTGCATTCTCTCGAGGCTCTGTTCCAGCCCATTGCATAGAGGCCTACCTCCAGGATCACCTGAAAGCTACTATCCAATGCGAAGTCCCGCCTCCCACCAAAGCTGCTATCAGTCGAGCTGTGCGAGGTGCACGGCACTCTGCCCCAGGAGTCGACGGCATCCCCTATGCCGCATGGAATGCCTCTGATTGCTGTGTCGACGTCTTGTGCAACACCCTCGACTGGGTGCTCAGCGGGGGGACCCTCTTCGATGCCGCGAGTGTCACGTTGCAGGCCTTCTTGCCCAAAGGTTCTGAGGACGAGGACGAGGCCTCTGGAGGCTGTACGCGGACAGCTGACAAAATTCGAGTGCTCGGGCTTCGAAACACCGACCTGAAAATCATGACCTCTGTTGTCAATCGCTCGCTCCGTAAAGTGGTTGAGGAGGTGGTTCCCTGCTCGCAAAGGGGGTTCGTGGTCGGCCGTAACTTTGGATACAATGTGATCGAACTCGATGGCATAGGAAGACTCGCCGCAGCCCACCCTCGCTCCGACCTGTGCGACCCCCTCCTGATCTCGTTTGATTATGGCCAGGCGTTCCCCAGTCTTTCCCAAGAGTATCTGCTGATTCTGATGAAGAAGCTCGGGGTCCCTGGGCCCCTCATGTGGTTCCTCTCGTGGCTGTACCTCGCTATTCAAGGAGTGGTGGCCCATGCTGGCCAACTTATCCCTATATACTGGCTGCGGTCTGGGATTATCCAAGGATGTGGGCTCTCTGGGAGCCTCTACGCCCTCGGCACGGCCCCCTTCCTCCATGCGTTGGAGGATACCCTGGAGGCTCCTGGATATGGTATTGCTCGTGCGTGTGCTGATGATATAGGGGCAGTGGTATATGAAGCTAGGCACCTCCAGGTGCTGTATGATGCGATGGTGGTCACGGAGTGTCTCACGGGGCTGAAGCTGAAGCCCAAGAAGTGCAAAATTGTCCCGCTCAAGGGGGAGTTCACCGAGTCCCTCCAGCTCCACACTTTGTCTCTGGTTGAGCGCCTCGTCCCTGCCTGGCGCGCCTTCGAAGTGGCCTCCCACGTCCTCTACCTGGGCCTCCTGATGGGCCCCGCCGTCACAGTTGACATGCAGTGGCCCGCACCGCTGCAGAAGCTCAAATTACGGGCACGTCTGCTTGGGTCTGGGGCCGCCCCTGCTAGTATTAACGGTGTGTTGTACTCGTCCAGGGTGTTCTCAGTGGTCTCATATGTGGCCCAATTTGTTCCGCTCCCTCAACGTCACGCCGCTCTGGAACTGGGGATTCTTGCGCAGGTCTTCAGAGCCCCTCTCGGCATGCTCACCTCAGCTGGCTGGGCCCAAATTGGTGAATGGGGAGGCCCTCATATCCCTCTGCTGCTTCACTCGTGCGCCGCTGCCTATGCTCGAGCTGCATTAGTCACGTTCTCTGATCACACTACCATTATTGATCGCTTCCGACAACTGGAGTCTGAATGGAGATATTCACTCATGGAGGGCCGGTATGATGATGCGCCTCTGGCGGCGATCCGTACACGCGGAGATGCACTCGACCATACTGGCACGCACTGGCAATCCCCATCTTTCCTGCTGGGATACGCATCGGTTCTTCGGTCAGGCAGAGAGGCGGCTTACCCTTCCGAGATCAATGACACGTGCGTGCAGGCCATCGCCCAGGAGCTCCAGGTCACCGACAGGAAGCCCAAGCCTCAACGCGCTGCCACACGTGCTCTTCGGGAATTGCTGGTGACACCCTTCCCACTCGCCTCGCTGGTGCAGCGACGTCTTTTGAAATATGTACAAGAATGGGAGCCGTTCCTTGATCGTGTGGCCTGGACAGAGATTGGTGGACTTCTTTCGCTGGTTCCCATGAGCTGGGCCATGCCTGTCATAAAAACTTATTGCTCTGGATGGCTTACTTCATCGCGCATAAAGTATGCTGGAGGCTCCCGCTCATGTATCTTTGGATGCCGAGCTCACGAGGATCGACAGTATCATTACATGCGATGCCGCCCGCTCTGGACAGCGGTGTACCAAGCACTAGGATATGAGATGCATCCGCTCCTCCCTGACCGACTGGGGCTCCGGCTCCCTGACATCAAGCATGTCGAAACCTTGACAGTCGCCTTCAACATCTACCACAACATGCGCTTTCGCTTGTACGTCACCGCCAATGACCTTCGATCAAGTGCGAGAGCAGCTGTCAGAAACCTAAGATTGGCCAAGCCTGATGCTCAATGGCAAAAGAAATGGCAGCCCCCAGAGGCACTGATCCTTCGCCGCCTTCCTCAACCCACGTCGACCTCGTCGACCTCATCTAGCGACGGCGAGGATGAAGGGCTGCTTCCCGATCAACCTGGAGATCCCCACGACGGTGATGGAGTGGCCGCTGGCAGTCACGGACATACCTCGGTGGGCCAGACCTCGGATTGCACACCCTGCGACGACACTGATGGAATACGGTGCTCTGGACCTGGCGTGAGCAAGAATGATTGCCGATCACCGTGCCTCACCCCGCGGCTGGTTCCCACGGTCCACACCGATGACGACAGAGTCTCTACTCCTTCCGCTCCTGGTACACCTGCTACCCTGATTGCGACGCCTTCCAGAGCGGGTCACAGCGACGACCTCGACTGCCTCGAACCCTTAGTACCGAGCAGGTGGGGTGCTGACACTGTTAGAACGCAAAGTCCTGGCACTGGGTGCTCCTCGAGCCCAGGTGTCCAGGCATCTAGAGTAAATTGCGAGGAGTGGCTGCTGCCGTCCCCTGGAGTTGCGACTGGGAAGGTCAGAACGCAAAGCCCTGGCGTCGGGTGCTCCTCGAGCCCGTCGTATCAGGCGTCTAGAGTGAATTGCGAGGAGTGGTCTCATTGGTCGGCGGCGATCAGAACGCACAGCCCTGCGCTGGGGTGCTCCTCGTACCCTATGATGCAGGCTAGCGCAAATTGCGAGGGGAAGGTCACTGGCTCTGTGCCGTCCCTGATCGCGCGTCGCTCTCGGCAGGGATGCGTTCTGGCAGCCACTCCTGGACGTGCTGCTGCTCCCTGGGCGCCCTGTGCCTCTATGGCTTCATGTTCTCCGATGACTTTGTCAGGGACTCCCTCGCGGTCCCCGTGTACCCTGACGGCCAGCCCGTCGACTCAGAGGCTATCTCCTCCCCCCCCGTGGTCCGCGCCATGGACCCCGCCTCGCCCTGAGCCTTCCCGTCGCTGCCTCTTTTCGACTGCCCCTTTGTCTTCTTTCGCCCAGCACGCCCCGCTCTGTCCTCCCACGCTCGGCTCCACGCATGCCCATCCGCCCGTTCCGTCTCCCTCGTTCCTTGAGCCCTCCCTGCTGCTGCCCTCTGCCGTCCCCTCTCGCTCCCCTCCCTTGGAGTTCGCTATGCCGCTGGCGTTTCCCCCGTCCCCCACCTCTTCCGTCGCTCCTTTGAGCTCTGCTCTTGCTCCTGCGTGCACCTCCCCTGCTTCTCCCCTCTCGCGGCACCATCAGCTTTGGTATTCTGCCACCGCGACGAGTGCGGCATCGGCCTCTGGCGCCGCTGCGCCTTCCTCTTAGGGTGGAGCTGACCCCCCCTGTACGCTGTCCTCCTCCCCCTCCTCCTCCTCCTCCTCCTCCTCCTCCTCATCTCCTTCCTCCTCCTCCTTCCTCCTCCTCCTCCTCCTCCTCCTCCTCTCCTCCCTCCTCCCCTCCTCCTCCTCCTCCTCCTCCTCCTCCTCCTCCTCCTCCTCCCCCTCCTCCTCCTCTCCTCCTCCACCTCCACCTCCTCCTCCTCCACCTCCTCCTCCTCCTCCGCCTCCGCCTTCTCCTCCTCCTCCTCCTCCTCCTCCTCCTCCTCCTCCTCCGCCTTCCCCTCCTCCCCCTCATCCCCCTTCCCAAGGAGGAGAAGGAGTCCCGCGGAGCGGAGCGACACGCTATCCGCTTGCAAGGCATAGCGTGCTGCCGGGACCGCCGCCGCGACTATTTCTGGGATTCACAGTAGGGCGAGCAGAAGGAGGAAAACGGCAAAATTCTAGACGCCTCCCGTAACCCCACCAGCCCAGATCGCCTTAATGCGGAGCATTTTGCTCAGTGCATGTGCACACCACGCATTCTTTGCAAATTAGCCCCGTACCGTGACCCGGACGCCGCTTCCGCTCCCTGTCCGTTGCCTCGGAGCCGCCGACCCAAAAAAAAAGTAACCCCACCAGCCCATCCAGAAACGATGTCCAGGCGGGTTGCCTGGATCAGGGATGCGGAGTAGCATGGAGTGGAATACGGGTTTCGGGAAGCCGTCATGCTCCAAGAGGAGGAGGATAGTGGATGAATCGGAGGAGGAGGAGGAGGAGGAGAAGAAGAAGAAGAAGGGGGACGAGGGGGGGAGGAAGGAGGAGGGATAATCAGGAATATGCCCATGAGGAAGAGTAGGTGGAGGCAGAGGGCCAGCAGAAAGGCCAGAGGCCTCTTGGATGCCTTTCAGAGTCTCTTCGGATGATTATTAAGAGCTTCTTGGAGTCCACTTGAGGCGTCTTGGTGGCCTTTTGGCGGTCTATTGGGCCTCTGGGAGCCTCTAAGGAGTCTCGGAGGGATGCGCGATCCGCTTGCAAGGCATAGCGTGTCGCTGGGGCCGCCGTCACGACTGCTACCGGGATCCAAAGGTAGGGCGAACAGAAGGAGGGAGACGGCCAACTGTTCCACATATTTTGCCACCCCCGTCAAGCGGAGATCGGTGGACCAACGTCCAAGACCATCACCAATATCCAATCCTTCACGGTAAAGATGGTGCTCGCTCAAAACACTTGGAAGTTGCCAATGACCTCTACAACGACGTAAAGGAAGCGGGGGGGAAAGTGTTGTTCTTCTGTGTCGCTGGCCAGAATCGCTCTGCTGCGCTCGCCATTGCGTGTCTCATGCTGCATGGGCAGCCACTGGAATATGTTCTGAAAAATTGCTCAAAATGCCGGCCGTTCATTTTGGAGAACGTTGGCTTTCAGCGACAGTTGGTGGAGATGGAAGCTTTGTTGAAAGAGGAGCTTGACCGCGTCCACTGCCCTGCGGTCAAGAAGCCCAAGGTCGACGAATCGAGGCGGCATCTCGTGCAGGCGCTGGTGGACTCCTGCAACGTGGAGGTGGAACTCCTGGTCCCAGGCTTGTGCACGATGGACGTCAAGATACCAATCTCGGCGGCGAGCCCAGGGGGGAGCGAGGGGGGGCAGGCCCTCTCAGACGGCGGCGGGGCTGCTCAGAAGCCTTCTGGCCTCCTGAGCAGCCGCCCCTGCCTGCGGGGCAGGCTTCCCGCACGCTCCTCGGAAGGCGCCAGGGGTCCTGAGGAGCCCCGCCGCCGCCTGTGGAGGCCTGCCCCCCCCTCACTCCCTGGGCTCGCCGCCGACCATCAAGTCCACGGTTGCGTCGGTCAAGAAGATCCGGCCGCGCCGACGCGCACATCACCCGCCGCGCTGTGGGTCTGGTGAGCCTCGGGGGGGGGGGACCCGAGGTGGGGATCGGCGAACGGCCCCCACTTTTGGGACTTCGCGAGCGGCCTCGTGTTCACCGAGGTCTACTGGTGGAGAGTCCCCTCCCTCCTCTTCTTCCTCCCTCCTCCTCCCTCCTCCTCCTCCTCCCCTCCTCTCCTCCTCCTCCTCCCTCCTCCTCCTCCTCCTCCTCCCTCCCCCCTCCCTCCCTCCCTCCCCCCCCCTCCCTCCTCCCTCCCTCCCTCCCTCCCTCCCGCCCTCCCTCCCTCCCTCCCCCCTCCCCCCCTCCTCCCTCCTCCCCCCCGCCCTGCCCCCCTCCCAGTGGGAGACCTCGGCAGGCGAGGACGGGCCGGCCGCTCCTCCAAGTACGCGCGGCGGCAGGGTCCGCTGGGAGCTGGCCTCCCCGCCCCCCCCATAGAACGACCGAGACCTTCCGATCGGACCGAGGTATTCACCACCCACCAAACCACCTCCTCCTCCGCCTCCTCCTCCTCCGCCTCCTCCTCCTCCGCCTGCCTCCTCCTCCTCCTCCTCCTCCTTATCCGCCTCCTCCTCGGCCTCCTCCTCCTCCTCCTCCTCCTCCTCCTCCTCCTCCCTCCTCCTCCTCCTCCTCCTCCTCCTCCTCCTTCGCCCAACCCGAAGACCCAAATTTACCCTAGATTTCCAGTGGGAAGAGGTCGGGGAGCATAAAAAACATGTGGAACCCGTACCACCCCAACCCGAAATCTGGGCCTCTTCGGGTTAGGTTGGGGGGGGGCTCTGGTAGGTAGACAGGTATAAGATCGAGGTAGGTTCGGGGAGGGTGCTCTAATGTTTTTCGTGCTGCTAGATGTTCTTGTGCATCCTGGGGAGGGTACCCGTGGGCTGTTCTGTGCGCTCTGGCCGGCGGCAGGTCTCAGGTGTTTGAAGGATGCTATCATGTCCCAGGCCGACTGTACCCAAGCCTTCCGAAAGCCCTCCAGGACTCCCTGAAGGGTTCCAGGAGGCTTCTCGTAGGGTTTTGGGAAGGTTGTCGCCTGGGGCGGAACCAGTTCTCAGCGATCCCTGGGCTCGGATCGAAACATCGACCCAGGCGGGCCCCGATGCGCTGGGGGACCAGCCCCCCAAAACGAGACGGCAAGGGCCCAAGGGCAACGCACCAGGGGGTAGCCGAAAGCACACGAGGCGTTTCAGGAACGGCCTTGCCTTAGAGGATCGAAGGAGTTGGCAACCCTTCCGCGGCGGAAGGCCGGCGGAAGGCCGAGGAAGTAAAACGAGGCCGCCTCCGCCGGCGGAAGCTGGCGGAAGTAAAGATCGGCCTCCCAGGAGATGGCGAGGTGTTTTGGATCAGGGTTTCCGGAACAGGCCATGCGACGCGGTCGAAACGCGCATCAGCCGCGGCATTGCGCAGCGCGGCGGCAGATTCTCATCAATCATGTCAACCGCCACCTCTTGGCATACTCAGACACGCCAGCGCACGTTGCCAAGTCGTGGGTGGTGCTGGCCATGTTTGGATACGACGACAAGTTTGATCTCCCTCTGGAGGAGGAAGCCATCACATCCAGCGTCCAGGTCGCAAGGATGCGGAGCATGTTCGGGTTGACCGTTGTCGAAGAGGGGGCGAACTCGGTCGTGCACTGGGACGCCAAGTGCCGCTTTGCGCTGGTGATCTTCTCGGTGGTCGGGGAGGAGAAGCCAGGGCTGGACCTAAACGCTGTGTTGCTGGACTTCGGCTGTGTTTTGTTTTTCGTTTCGGGGGGGAGGTACAGGAAAAACGGGTAGAGCAAAACGAAACACAATACGAAAACAAAACGAAAAACGACGTTTAGGCCCAGCCAGGAGAAGCACTCGGTTCCGCTGCCCTGGTCCTTCAAGCACACCGAGAGGCCCGGCGCGCCAGCCACCCTGCTCGAGAATACACTGCGCAGTACGCACCTGCGCGCTTGGGACTTCGAGACGGGTCATCACCGCCCACCAAGCCACCCCAACCCAACCCGAAGGCCCCGATTTGCCCTCCACTTCCAGTGGGGGGAGGGTCGGGGAACATCGACAAAAACAAGCATGAAGCCGGCACCCCGCCCAACCGGAAATTCGGGCGAAATTTGGGTCTTCGGGTTGGGTTGGGGTGGTTTGGTAGGAGTCAGGTCAGGCGTTCGATTCGACGGAGCCGATCGTCTTCAGTTTCGGAGAGGGCCTCAATGACAAAAGGGCTTTCATGAACATCTCCAGATCGAACCAAGCCCCACAGCAGTTCGATGCACCTGGCGAGGGAGGGATCTTGGGGATGGGCTCCAATGCAATCGTGCACAGGGTCGAGCTGAGGCCTACGTCATCCAAGGATGGAGCTTATGATCCGATGGAAGGCTCCAAAATGCAACACTTGGATGCAGCTGTGAAGCGGTCGTTCACTTTGAGTAAAATGGTGGCATCGCTAGAGAGCAAATCGGAAGCAGGGATGGCTAAGCGACTGCGACTGGCAAACTCGCTGAATAAGCACGGTCGAGTCCTTTATTTCTACGGGCTCGGCGTGGCTCTGTCGTCCAATAGCAGAAATCACGAGGAATACAAGTTTGAGGCAGTCTTGCTGTCGCGCCATCAGGAGGAGTTCTCCTCCTACACTATGAAAAAGTTCATGGCTGACTACACTACACCGCCGCATTGTGTCCCAGTGGAAGTACAAGGCGCAGCTCAAAAGATGCACGCTGACTTTTCACTGATGAAGGTGAAAGAGTTGCTTGTGAGCTTGTTGAGTGCATTCCGTGACTTAACACTCATGGGAGTGCAGGCTTTCGATTTCAATCATTTGAACAATGTCCTGATTTCTCGTGACTACAGAATGGTCCGGCTCATAGATATTGACGGAAATTCCAAGGGCTCGATACAAGTACCTTGGGGGGGTGCAGCAGGTAAGCCAGATCGTCCACTTGCACAGCCTGCTCTTGACGTTGACTTGCACACGGTCCTCCCCGTAGTAGTGCAGCAGCTGATCTTGGGCAAGGGACGCGGGGTTAGTTTCGTCGGCGACATTGTCAGACAAATCTGGCAGGCGAGGTCGGACGAGGACGCCAAAGGCATCATCAAAGCTGTGATTCTGCAGAACTTCTACCCAACCACCACGCCAGGTACCGAGGATAAGATTGAGAAGCACGTCTTCAAAGTGACGGAGTGGTTCCATGCGCTGCTCAAGAAGCACTTTCCTTGGAGCGATTGGACCAACGACATCTACGATGCGATGCGCTGCATCGACCACCTGCCTATCACATAGGTGCAGGCCGCCGGGGAGAGGGCCCAGCGCCGATCCGATGCATGCGCGCGGACCTCCGAATTGTTATTGCTGTGTCATTGTCTGTCCCCCTGGATGGGGTTCCCTTCTTGAGCGCGGGGGCGTGGCAAGCGAGTCGCATGCCCCGACGCGGACGTCCTCCAGTGGGAGCCGGGGCCACGGAGAGCGAGCAGAGCGAGCGCGGGAGGCCAGAGGGGGCGCGAGCAGAGGCGGACGAACTGCGAGAACCAAAAGCAGCTCCCGGGAGCCCGTCGTTTCACCGGGAGTCGGGGCTGAAGAGGCGGGGGTCCATGCAGACGGGGGTCAGCCAGAGCGCCGGATCTTGCAGGAGCCTGCAGGGCCAGGGTCGCACAGGCCCAGGCTTGGGCACAGGATCCCGCAGGATGTTGCAGGATCTTTCGCATCGGCCCGGGCTTGGGTGCAGGACCTTGCAGGAGTCAGTGAGGCCTGACTGACCCGGATCTGGAGTGACCCCGGTCAGAAAATCTCCGAGTGAGCATGTCTCTTTGGCCAAGCGCCAAACAGTGAGCGCCATTCCTTCAGCGACTCCCACTTCCGCCCTGTGCAAGATGAGAAGGAGGAGGAGGAGGTGAAAGAGGAGGAGGAGGAGGAGGAGGAGGAGGAGGAGGAGGAGGAGGAGGAGTATCCTCCCAAGGATTTCACGCTCTGAGCGTGCTCCTCCCTTTCCAGCACGCCCCTTCTCCTCCCGCCGCCCTCCGTGCCCAATTTTCGGCCCCGTGCATCCCGCGTCTGCCCTTGAACGCGGCTAGCATTCTTCGAAGAAGAAAAACTTTTGGCGCTTCGCTCGCATTCCCTTGATCCGCGTCTGGGCCCCCCCAGCGGCGCCTCCGACGCCGCCCCTGGCGCGCACCGCACGCCAGGGAGCGGAAGTCCAGCGCGAATCCAAGAAATCTGCGCGGAGCGCCCAAAGCTTATTTTTGTGTGGTTTTTGTTATTCTTCTAATTCTCGCCGCTGCAACAAAACGATGTCCCAGTGACGTACCCGACCCTTTTCTAAATATATAGCTAACACATCTAGGACCGCTCACTACAAACCTATACGTCGAAGGACTCGCTGTGCGCATGAGGTCCCAGAACTACACACAATCAACACGCAGGAATGGCACGATAGTGACGGGGACAGAGGCATGCGGAGGAGGGTCAATGGGGGGACATACATGTTCAGTGACAGTAACAGCGCCGAGCTCTACATCCGCGGGACAACAGCGGCATGCGTCCTAAAGCAAAACAGCGCGTCTCGTTGAGCGAGGCAAGCGCGACGCGCTGGTTTGCTTTAGAGCTAGCAGCCTCCAGGGAGCCACGAGGTCTCAACGGAATCCCCATACCACTCCACTCCGCTGGATCTTCCAGGAGCCAACGGAAGTGGCGACAGTTTCTTGTTTCGCAGCCCCATCAGGGAGCCGCGAGGTCTCAAATGAATCCCCATGTGATCCCACTCCGCGCGACCGCCCAGGAGCCCACGAAATCGGCGACAGTTTCACTCTTCGCAGCCCCCCAGAGAGCCGCGAAGTCTCATCTGGATCCCTGTGTAACTCCACTCCGTGCGACCTCCCAGGCGCCCACGAAACTGTCGCCACGCTTCGCAGCCTCACAGGGAATCGAGAGGTCTCAACTGGGCCCCCGTTTAACTCCACTCCGTGCAACCTCCCAGGAGCCCACGAAGGTGGCGAGAGTTTCACACTTCGCAGCCCCCTTGGGAGCCGCGAGGTCTTGACGGGATGCCCGTACACCTATACTCCGCGCGACCTCCAGAGATCCCACGAAAGTAGGGACCAGTTCACGCTTCGCAGACCCCCAGAGTGAGAGCTGCGAGGTCTCGGCGGGATCCCCGTGCAACTCCACTCCGCTGGACTTTCCAGGAGCCCACGAAAGTGGCGACTGTTTCACATTTCGCAGCCCCCATGGAGAGCCGCGAGGTCTCAACTGGATCCCCGTCTATCTCCACTCCGCGCGACCTCCCAGGAGCCCACGAAATTGGCGACAGCTTCACGCTTCGCATCCCATCAGGAAAACGCGAGGTCTCGACGGCATCCCCATATAATTATACTCCGCGTGACCTCCCAGGAGCCCCCGGAAGTGGCGACAGTTCCACGCTTCGCAGCCGCGCAGGGAGCCGCGAGGTCTCAACTGGATCCCCGTGTGGCCCCGCTCCTCGCACCCTCCCAGGAGCCCACGACAGTGGCGGCAGTTCCGCGCCTCGCAGCCCCACAGGGAGCCGCGAGGTCTCGACGGGGCTGCGGCGGAAGCAGGGCACAGGAGAGAGAGGGGAGGAGGAGGAGGAGGAGGAGGAGGAGGAGGAGGAGGAGGAGGAGGAGGAGGAGGAGGAGGAGGAGGAGGAGGAGGAGGAGGAGGAGGAGGAGGGAGGAGGAGGAGGAGAGGAGGAGGAGGAGGAGGAGGAGGAGGAGGAGGAGGAGGAGGGAGGAGGAGGAGGAGGAGGAGGAGGAGGAGGAGGAGGAGGAGGAGGAGGAGGAGGAGGGAGGAGGAAATGAAGGATGAGGAGAGAGGAGGACGCCGCGAGGCCCCCGCCCCCTCCCAGGAGCCCGCGAGGGAGCCCGAGAGCGGGCGAGAGGAGGCAGGAGAGAGGAGGAGGAGGAGGAGGAGGAGGAGGAGGAGGAGGAGGAGGAGAGAGGAGGAGGAGGAGGAGGAGGAGGAGGGGGAGGAGGAGGAGGAGGGGGAGGAGGAGGAGGAGGAGGAAGAGGAGGAGGAGGAGGAGGAGGAGGAGGAGGAGGGGGGGGAGGAGACCACAGTGCTTTTATTTTCGAAGCGAGAACCCAGCACAGAAAGGTCGGGGAACACACACACACACATAGCAGGAGAGATGGGATGGGAGGCAGAAGAGAGAGAGGAAGATGGGGGAGCGGGAGACGAGACGCGACCGCCGTGCTCGGTTCGGTAACCCCATGCAGGAGGGTCGGGAAGCAAGTGCTTGTGGCCAACTTGGCTGGGCTCCCAGCGGCCGAACCGCAACACAAGAGCAGGACGTGGAATCAGTGCATCGGCGAGCAGCGAAGAGGCCGAGCCCGGCGGCGCTCGGGCGCCTTTTGCCTCGCGAGGCGGCGGTGTCGCGTGAGGTCTCGGCCGCCAGCGGCCCCGAATAGCCCCGCGTGATCCAGAGATGCCTGGTCTGGTCCAACCGTCTGCTCGTTTACCGCCCGCCCACTCTCTCGATTGGCTCCGAGCTTCGCACGGGATATATCGAAGAGGCCCACGGCGAGTCACCGGCGCGTGCCGCCCGCTGCCTCTTCGAAGCGCCTGGGTCGCAAGTGCGTGCCCAGCGGAGCTTCAGCCGCGGCAGTGGACCGCGTGGCTTCCCAGTTGTTTGGGAGGGGCCCTTCAGGCCGCCTTGGGGCTGTCCTTGGGCTCTTTTCGGGGTGCTCTCTTGGGCCTTTTGTGGGGCGCTCTCGGGCCGTCTGGCGCCTTTTGAAACCGCTTGTTTTCGAAAAGGTGGCCTCTCTGGTCTGTCTTGGGCTTCTCTGTCTTGGGCTTCTTTGGGGGCCTTTGTGATGTCTTCAGAGGGCCGTCTCGGGGCTGTTGTTGGCCGTCTTCTGTCCCGCTCGCAGCTGTCGTGGGGACCCAGATGGTGGCCTTGGGGCCATCTTGGGGCGATCTTGAAGGTTAGTACGCAGAGGTCCTTCAAACAGAGTTGAACACGTGTTAGCCAGCATGGATCCCAACCAGTGCCATATTGCAGTGTGGAGATGAAAGCTTTGCGGTGTGAGCTGCGTGGTGTAGGATCCTGCGGTGTGTGCCATGTGGTGTAGGTTGTCCTACGTGGTGCGAATGTATGTGGTGTGCGCTACGTTGTGCAAGCAATGCGGTGTGAGGTACGTGGTGCCCAAGTATGCGGTGTAAGCTGTGTTGTGTGAGCTGTGTGGTGTAAGCTATAGTGTCTTTTGTGCTGTGGGCTATATGGTGTGCTTTGTGCGACGTAAGCGATGGCCTACATGATGGCGCCCACAGGCAGGACGTGGCGAGGCCTCGGTAAAACCATCCGGCGCCCGCGAGGCGGCAGCGCTGCGCAGCCTCGGGGCACCGCCCCGGCCGCACAGGGCGTCCACGAGGCGCCCACGAGCGGGAACGTGGCGCGACACCTCGCGGGCCCCGCCCGGCGCACATGGGCGCCCCCCGAGGCGTCCGCGAGCGGGAAATCGCAGGGCGCCCATGACGAGCGCCCACGGGGCCGGAGCGTGGTGCCACCCGGGGAGGTCCACCCGCCGGCCACGAGGTGCCGAGGCGGCCCCTCCGAGCGGGGGCGCGGTGCGACCTCGGGGGAGCCACCCAGCGCGCAGGGCGCCCAGGAAGGCGCCCACGGGCGGGAGCGCGGCGAAGCCTCGGGACGCAGGCAGCGCCCGGGGCGCCCACGATCGGGGGCTGGGTGACCTCCTGCCCTGGCGCGTCGATTCGCGAGTTGGCCGTGACGGGTTCGCGGGGGGACGTCGCGGCCGTCATTTTGGCGGGTCCAGGTCCGTCGGTTTCGGCCCTAGGCCGTTTTCGCTGAAGGGTGGTTTACTAAAGGGAGGTTTGTCCACCGCTGGCACGAGGCGCCCACCAGCGGGAACCTGGCGAACGCCCGGGAGATCCGTCAGAGTGTGCTGCGCCACCACCACTGAGCCTTGCGTCCGTCTGGTCCCGTGGGCAGGCGCGCCAAATGCGCGCAAGAGTTCGGGAGAGCTGGCACGCCAAACACGGGCCAGGGAACACGCGAGGCACGTCAAAAGACTGTTCTGGAAAACCAGATAAGATCCCCTTCCAGCAAAGAACGCCCGAGGGCGCGCACTGCTTGGGGAATCATGACCCTGCCTCTTCCGAGCATGGCCGTGCACTGTACTCGCGGCGTGCTTGACGCGGTGCCACCGCGAGCGGCGCGATGGGCCGACGAGCGCGTGGACACCTCTGGGAGGGACCAGGCGGTGTTCTTCAAAGCTCTCACGCCGCGCGCCCCTTGGCACACATCACGGGGGGCGGCGGCTCGGGGACGCCTGCGGCGAGGCGGCGCCGCCCCCCTCCCTCTGGAGCCGCTCGCGTGACGGAGCGGAATCCCTCGCGGCTCCGCAGCCCGGTGCTGTTGTTCGCGCGAGCGGACTGCCTCTGCCGCGCCGCGATGTACGAAGTATGCTGGAACGTCGAGCGGCGGTGCGGCCGTGCGAGTGGAGTGCGTGTTCCCGCAGCGGTTGGGGAAACCACTGGGGAGAACATTGGGGATGGGCCCTCTGGGGTCATCCTGGGGCTGTGTTGGAGCTCTTGTCTGGAGCGAGCTCGGGTTCTCGTGGGCCACATTGGTTCTCTCTTGGGCCGTCTTCGGGTGGTCTCTGGTCGTTGGCCATCTTCGGTTACCGTCTTGGAGGCCTATCTGGACTGTCTTGAGGGCCTGCTCGGTCACTCCCTTGGGTGGTCTTGAGGCCCTCTTGGACCGTCTTGGGGACGTCTTGGGGCCATCTTGGGCTTTGGGAAGCTCAGCCAGGCGAGAACGCCAAATCCATCGAACGACGCAAGGAAACTGGTTGACTCCTGGGCGGTCCTCTTGGATCCGCCCTGGGGCGTCTTCGGGGCCTCTTGCCCCGTCTTGGGCCAGATTCGGATATCAGGCTCTCTTGGGGCCATTTCCACCTGCCTGAAAGCCACCTTTTCGCCGTCTTGGAGGCCCTCCTGGAATCGTCTTGGGCGGGAAAGCCAGTGGGTGCCACCGGAGGCGGCGGAGGCGGAGGAGGAGGAGGATGAGAAGGAGAAGGAGAGCTGGCGGTTTGGGGCGGAAGCCATTGGAAACACCTTTTGGGAGGGCCCAAAAACGCTGTCAATGTTGTCGCGCCAGCACGCCCCTGGTGAGCTGCCGGGGGCGGCAGATCTGGATCGCCTGCGGCGAGTCACCGCGGTCCTCTTGCCTTGCTGGAAGCGCTGACGTGGCCGAACGTGGGGCCCGCGCTTGGCCAACACAGTGGACGATGTGCTCCCCCCTGTCGTTCTGGAAACCCCTGGAGGAACATGTGGGGGGTGAAGAGAGAGAAAGAGAGAGAGAGAGGAGGAGGAGGAGGAGGAGGAGGAGGAGGAGGAGGAAGAGGAGGAGGAGGAGGAGGAGGACAAACGAGGTGCGCTCACGCCATGTCTGATATCCTACCCCCTGCCCCCATCCCACCCGTCCCGTCCGATTGCGCGGGTGTTTTCTCTATCCGCCAACGCGTGCCGTAGTCGACCTGGAGTTCAATAAACACCCCCATCGTGTCATGCGCAATCGGAACAGGGGAGCTGCGTACACCGACGGAGGAGGAGGAGGAGGAGGAGGAGGAGGAGGAGGCGAATAAGCAATAAGAGAGCAGGAGGAGGAGGAGGAGGAGGAGGAGGAGGAGGAGGAGGAGGAGGTGGAAGAGGAGGAGGAGGAGGAGGAGGACGAGGAGGAGGGAGGAGGAGGTGGCGAATAAGCAAGAGGATGAGCAGGAGGAAGAGGAGGTGGAAGAGGAGGAGGAGGAGGAGGAGGGAGGAGGACGAGGAGAAGGACAGCAGCAGAAGCTGCAATGGGCGAAGCGGGAGGAGCAGGATGACCAGGGGAAGGCGGGGGGAGAGGAAAG
The DNA here is from genome assembly GCA_963575745.1 of Prorocentrum cordatum. NCBI lineage: Eukaryota > Dinophyceae > Prorocentrales > Prorocentraceae > Prorocentrum > Prorocentrum cordatum. The sequence goes on from CAUYUJ010012781.1 coordinate 199,623, forward strand.
GAGCGGGGCAACAACGACGAGGAAGCACTCGGATCCAGCATAGCGGCCCGCGCTGGGGCGAGAGCGCTACTCCGAACGACGGAGGCAGAGCGCCGATCCGAAAGTGAGGCCCACGCTGCAGTGGCAGCAGCGTTACGTTCCGATCGAGGCACCGTGGAATCATCCAATCGTGAAATCCGTGATGCACTAGAAAAAGACGCGGGGGGGGGCAGGCCACTCCCCGGCCGCCTTCTCGGAAGAGAGGAGAGCGGTATTCATGCCAAGCCAGGTGCGCTCGCGCCATGCAGTCAGGACGCTGACATAAGCACCACTTCGGGCTCGGGAGGGGCTCTGCTTTTTGGGGCCGTTCCGTGGATCTGGGTCGTGGAACCGATTCGTGGCCGAGGCTCGCCATGGTCTGAAAAGCTCCTTCGTTCTGTAGTCGGCGCTCCTTCTGGTAGCACGCTGACTGTGTCTGACACGTTACCCTTTCCACCCATCCCTTCAATTGTGCTGGTTGTTTCTCTGTCAGCCGCCGCGTGTCAGAGCGGAGCTGCTATCGTGGCATGCGCAGTCGGGAAAGGGGAGCTGCACACATCGGGGGAGGAGGGCGAGGTGGCGAACAAGCAGGAGGATGGCCAGGAGGAGGAAGAGAAGGAGGTTGACGAGGAGAGAGAGGAGGAGGGACGAGCAGGAGGAGGAGGAGCAGGAGGAGGAGGAAGCACGAACAGGTGGAGGAGGAAGGACGAACAGGAGGAGGAGGAGGACGAGGAGGAGGAGGAGGAGGAGGAGGAAGGAGGAGGACGAGGACGAACAGCAGCAGCAGGAGGCGGAGCAGAAGGCGCGGGAGGAGCAGGAGAGCCGTGGGGAAGGCGGAGGGGGGGCGGGGAGCGGGGCCGCTCTCGCGGGGAGGCTCGGGGGGCCGTGTTGGAGCGATATCGGCTCTGGGCTTCTTCCTCCTCCGCCCTCCTCCTCCTCCTCCTCCGCCCTCCTCCTCCTCCTCCTCCTCCTCCTCCTCCTCCTCCTCCTCCTCCTCCTCCTCCTCCTCCTCCTCCTCCTCCTCCGCCCTCCTCCTCCTCCTCCTCCGCCCCCGACGGGGGTCAAACCTCGCCTCGTCGTCGCGCCGCGACGGGGGTCGGAGCGCCTTCAGCGCGCGGCGGCTGCTCGTGACGGCGGTCGACGTGGGGCCGTCGGCGGGGATGACGCCCCCCTCCGACGCTTGTTGAGACCCTCGGAGTATGGCCTCGCGAGCCGCCGGGGGCATTTCTCAGGCCGACCTGGCGAGTGCGCGACGAGCATACAGCAGCTCCAGGGGAGGAAAGGGCACCTCCTTGCGGGCCTCCTCCTCCTCCTCCTCCTCCTCCTCCTCCTCCTCCTCCTCCTCCTCCTCCTCCTCCTCCTCCTCCTCCTCCTCCTCCTGGGAGGCCCTCGTCGCCACCGCCGGATTCGCCTCGGAAGCCTGGCCAGAACGCACCCCGGGAGAGGCCCAGGGAGGAGGCGGCCTCGGTATCCCTCTCGGCTTCCCCGAGCGCGCGAAGCTCATGCAGCACCTGCCGCTGTCCTGAGACTCGGGGCCTCCGAGGCCGGGCCAGCCTTCCCTGGGGCTTCCACAAGACTGCCCGGGGCGAGGGGCCCCACGAGGGCTCCCGGGCGGCCCCCCGAGAGGGGGGGGGGTCCTCGGAGAGCGGGCCGCCAGGGCCCCGCGGCGAGGGCGCGGGGCCCGGGCCCTTTTGCCTCGCTTTTCCAGTGGTTCGGCATCCTGGGAGGCCCTCGGCGCCACCGCCGGGTCGGCCCGGGGCACCCGGCACGGCATGGGAACTCTCTTTTTGGTTTCTCCAGGACGGGTGCTCCAGACTTCGTAAGAAAGGGAGGGGGGTCTCATTTCGGGGGGGGGTCTCTTCCAGGCTATCTTGGAGGGCCTGGGGGGTCTGGGGACGATGTTTTGGAGGGTTCTCCCACGGGGGAGGTCTGAAATGGCTTGTCTTGGAGGGTCCAGACCCCCTCCCTTTTATTACGAAATCTGGGGTACGAAGACCAACGGTTTTCCTTGTCGTTCTGCACAGGACCTCGCCGGGGGTGTCGCCGCGGACGTTGCCCGGGCAAGACGACTAGTCGCCTGCACAGCAGCTGCCGCTGTGTTGGTGTCGGAGAAAGGTTGCTGTTGGGTATCAAACGCCGTGGTTCCGTACCCACTTCGGGCGTCCAAATCCACGGCCCCGCCGACACACACACACACACACACACACACACACACACACACACACACACACACACACACACACACACACACACACACACACACACACACACACAATTTCTCAGAAGGCGCGAGGGTTTTTGAGAAGTCCCGCCGCCTTCTCAGAAGGCCTCCTCCTTCTAATTCCTCTCGCTCGCCGCCAAGTTCTGGCCTTCATGAAGGGGGTGCAGGTTCGAGGTTCTGGGTTCGAGCAGGCGTTCTGTTCTTGTGGGCCTCCTGGGCGAAACAAATTACACCGGATGGGTTCCGGGAAAGGTCTGTGGACAGATTCTGAGCGGTTTGGCCTCACCCCCCCTCCTGACCGATTCTCCGGGGCCCCAACCAGTCCAGACCTCCCAGCCGCCTCCAACCCAGGATATCCACATCCACTGCTTGCTGGGTCCTGGGACACCGGCTCCCCAGGCTGCGGACACGGTCGGAAACTCTTCTGCGCGAACGAGGTGGGCACGGAAAGAATGGGTACGATGCCCAACAGCGGTTCCTGCTCATTTTGAACAGGATTCGCTGTCCGCGCCGCCGCGGCCTGTGCCCATGCGAGACAGAAGGCCGCCTGCCCCACAACGGCCGCTGTTGGTTTGGGACACCATTTGTTGTTGGGCATTGTACCCATCATTTCCGTACCCACTCCGGGCGCCCGAGCAGGATATACCCACATCCGTCGCCTGCTGGGCCCTGGGACACCGGCCCCCCGGGCTGCCGGACACGGTGGGGAGCTCTGCCTCGGCGCGTCGCTCCGCCTGCTCGGCGTGCACCGCGCTTTTCGGTGCGCTGCGCCGCCCACGCCCCCGCCCGCGAGCGCCGGCGCCCCGAGAGCCGCGCCCGGCCTCCCGCCCCGCGGAGCGGAGCGGCACGGCGTGCTCCGTGCACGGCGCAGCGTGTCGCCGGGGCCGAGGGAGGAGGAGGAGGAGGAGGAGGAGGAGGAGGAGGAGGAGGAGGAGGAGGAGGAGGAGGAGGAGGAGGAGGAGGAGGAGGAGGAGAGGAGGAGGAGGAGGAGGGCGGAGGAGGAGGCGGCGGTGGAGGAGGGCGGAGGGGGAGGAGGGCGGAGGAGGAGGGCGGAGGAGGAGGGCGGAGGAGGAGGGCGGAGGACGGTGGAGGACGGTGGAGGAGGAGGGCGGAGGAGGAGGAGGAGGAGGAGGAGGAGGAGGAGGAGGAGGAGGCGGAGGAGGAGGAGGAGGAGGAGGAGTCACACTGGGGATTCTGCGGTCGGCGCCTCGGGGGGGAGCGCGCTGGCGTCGGCCAGGTCCCAGGCCCCCGGAGTGGCCCAGGATCCTCGCGGTTTCTTTGTTTCCTCTGTGCTCAGTATCGTTTGGCCGATTCCTATCCCCATCCCCATCCCGACCCCCACCATCCCACCACCCCAGTTGGGGATATGCGCCTCGACACTCGAAGGGAACATCCTATATCCCCATCTAGGGGGAGGAATCGGCCAGTGTGGCCCAGGCCACGCCCGTGGGGAGAGGGATCGGTTAAAGGACGCTCATGTGCGAATGGCGCCGACGTCGAGAGTTTAGGCCCGCGTGCATGCAGCCGGATCGAGTGTCAAGAAGCCAGTGTGACTACCTTGGGTGTCTTCGCTGTGCGAGCTCCGCGATGACTTCCCGCGGGTATTAAGAAGCTGCTGCGTTCAGAGCTCATTGGGTCCCCCCCTAAATTGCACATCGCGCACGGGTTTTCAGGGTTGGGTTTCTTACGAGTGTGTCTTGCGACCGCGGTCGGACTGTATCCATGGCTTGATGGGGTCCTGGGAGATCGGTCTTCCAGACGGTGGGTATGTATACATTCAGGCCCCGCACCTTTGACGAATGGCCTGCACATTCAGCGAGACAGGAGGGCTCGCAGGTGCTTGCAGATCCGCTCACTCGTTACTACGAATGCATAAGACTCTGCGTGCAATGAAGACGAAGATGGTGCAGATGTGTTACCCTTCTTGGTTGGGGCAGAAGACACGCGGGCCAACCAGCTCATTTCAGCTTGCGGGCGGCGCAGGGGAAGTTCCACACCCAGCGGCAAGCGATGGGGAGGACGTCAAAGGGATAATTTTTTCTCATCACAAAGGCGGCGACGCTTCTCACAAGCCCTCGCGCATTCTGAGAAGTTCTCTGCGTCTTCGGGGAAAGCTTAGAGAACTTCTCGGAAGGTTACAGGCCCTCCGAACCTTCTGGGAAGGCACCCCCCGTGTCGCTTCCCCCCTGCGCTCGTCGCCAAAACACATGCGCAGTCTGACTGCTCCAGCTTGGATCTTCGCCATTCGAACAGGCGGGGGGCCTCCCAACCCCTAGGATTAAGTCGGGCACATTCTAAACATAGTCTGGGGGCGATGTGTTGACTATTGTTCAATATGTGTTGGCTATGTTTTAATTTTCGCCCAAAAGCCGCCTGTGGGAGGACATGCCCGACCTAATCCTAGCACTCGGGGGTGCTCCAGAATGTCGAGGGTCTCTACAAATTCCACCCCGAACGCTAGAATGAGAGCCACTACGACTCCCTAAGCCCAAAACACGTTGAGATTTGGCTGGCGCCGTTTTGGTTCATGCCTCCTGGCCGAGCCACCAGAAGAGGTCCATCCATCGTTATTCAGACTTTCTCTAAGACGTAGGTTCGATTGTCATCCATGTTCAACCACAGTGAGGCTGGCAGTCCCCATGATTCGTTGGCGAAGAGCACTAGTACCAGCCTCAAGATCGCAGAAATAGAAGAGCAGAAGTCTGGGCTTCATGTTGTGCAAATGAACCTAAGCAGGGAGCAGGTCAGCATCTTATCATCAGACATGCTGCAGCTCAGGCAAGATGTGCTGCAGCTACAAGAGGAGGTTGGCTTGGCGAGTAGCCAAGATCGCCTCCGGGACCGCGTTGCTTTCTTGGAGAAGGAAATTCGCGTATCCAGAGATGTTCTGTGCAGACGTATGGGGTCTCTTGAAGCATGCATCGGAGAGTCGGCTCCGAGGAAAATCACAATACTTGCGGATGTTCCCAGTTCGCACGCCGCTCTTTTGGGAGATTGCACGGAACATAAGGATGACCACGCCCCATTGTCACAGCGGATCGGTTCTCTCGAGAACGAGGTCTGTGGGATTGTAGACAAGATGAAACAGATGAGCTTGGACCTCTGGAAGAGCATGAACGACCTCAGGCAGGCCCACATGCAAAACGGTGCATTCCAGAATCGCGTGGCTTCTCTAGAGAACGAGTTGGGCCAAGTCGTGCAAAGGCATAACAGAGAACTGGGCGAGTGCCGAACAAGGCAGGACACGGCGGCAAAAGACTTTGTCACTCTGGAAAGTAAGCATGCCACCGTTGCAGAGCGCACGACAATGTTAGAGAAGCGGTTTGGAGACGCTGCAGATGAACTTATCAAGACGTCGAAGGAACACACCGCCATGCGTGATGGGGTGGTACAAGACGTTCAGGAATGGCGAAGCGCCATGCTGGAGAGTTTCGAGCTGTTTAAACATGAGGTGACGATTTCTGCGAATAGCCAGGCGAAGGCAATAGAGGACGTCAAAATCACAAACGACGACAACGCTGCTACACATCATGCACGCTATGTGTCAGTGACGGGACGCATCGATCTTCTGGAGAATATGTTGAGCGAGGTCTCCGAAACCTATTACACGATGTTGACAGATCTACAGCACAAACATGCGGAGGTCAGCAGCACTAGCGGAGCACTACTAGACCGCATCGCTCGCGTGGAGCAGCAGCAGCGCGATGATTCAGGCAGGTTTACCGAGGACTTGAAGATTCTCCAGCTGTCGCGGGATCAGTTCCAGAGCCGCATCGCCGAGATCATGGACACTCTCGATAGGGAAGTTCGAGACAAGGCTGACCTGCAGGCGAAAGAGCTGGCTGACTTGCGACAAGCGTATCGGGAGCATGTTCTTGGGCTTATGCCGCACCGCCGACCCCTTTGGGAACTGGTGGTTGTTGCGTGTTGCTCCTGAGGGCCTCTTGTGCGCCTTTGGGGGGCTTCATGGAGTTCTTTTGGGGCTTCATGGGGGCCCCTTGGGTGCCGTTTCGGGGCCTCTTGGATTGACATTCTCAGCATTCGCCGTGCACGCATGGGGAATTGGGCGAGAACACGCGTATACAGACAGAGGGCATTTGCCAAAACACCCGACGAATGATCGAAGACGCCTACGGCGGATCACCGCCGTCCTCTGCCTTTGGAATCGCCCATGTGGCCGAGCGTTGTGGCAAGAGCTCTGCCAAGCTATCGGGCCATGTGGTCCCCCAGCCGTTGTAGAAACCATTCGAGGAACACTTGGGGGAGGATGGCGGGGAAGATCAGGAGGAATAGGAGGAGGCGGAGGAGCGGGCATCTTGGGAGTCTCTGGGGGCATTTTGGGGGCATCCTTGGGAGCCTTTTGGAGGCATCTTGGGGGCCTTCTTGGGCCTCTTGGGGGCCTTTGGGGAGTTCTCGGGAGCTTCTTTGGCAGTCTTAGGGGATTCTTGGCCCGTCTGACGCCCTCAGAAGCCGTTTGGGGGGCATCTCTGGGCCGACTTGGGGCCCTCTTGGGGTGCTCCAGGGCCGCCTTGGAGGCCATCTTGTGCGTCTTCGAGGCCTCTTGGGCCGTCTTGGGGCCGTCTTCGAGGCCTCTGGGGCCAGTCTGGGGCCATTTTGGAAGGCCTCTTGGCCGATCTTGGGGCGATCTTTGTGGCTCTTGGGCCGTCTCGGGCCGTCGAAAGATCGAAAAGAAGCAACCGCCAAAATCCTCCAAGCACTTAGGGAACATCAAGGATTTGGGCCTCGTCGGGCCTTCCGGGGGGTCCCTTGGGGGCCTCTGGGGCCGTCTTGGAGGCCTCTTGGAGGCCTCTTGGGCCGTCTTGGGCCATCTTCGAGCTATCTTGGGCCGTCTTGATGGCCTCCTCGCCCGTCTGACGCCGTCGGGAGTCGTCTTGAGGGCCTCTCTGGGCTGACTTGGGCCCCTTTTGGGGTGCTCCAGGGCCGCCTTGGAGGCCATCTTGGACGTTTTGGAGGCCTCGTGGGTCATCTTAGGGCCCTCTTGGGGCAGTCTTGGGGGCCTCTTGGGCCGTTCTGGGGCCATCTTGGAGGCCTCTTGGGCGATATTGGGGCGATCTTTGGGGGCTCTTGGGCCGTCTCGGGCCGTCGGCGGACCGAAAAGCAGCTAATCCGAAAATCCGTCAAACACTTATGAAAAAAGTAATGATTTTGGCCTTGCCAGGCCTTCCTGGAGAACCTCTTGGACGGTCTTGGAGTACTCTTGGGAGCCTCTAGGGCCGTCTTGGGCCATCTTGAGACTATCTTAGACCGACTCAGGTGCATCTTGAGCCGTCTTGGAGGCATCTTGGGGCCATCTTGGCCGTCTTGGAGAGCATCTTGGCGGCCATCTTGGCCCATCGTGGCCGTCTTGGGAGATTTTGCTCTGCAAATTCCGTGCGTTGCGGTCCTCTCCGGGTGACCAGCGGGCTGGGCCGGAGCCCCAGGAGAGAGTTCTCTGGGAAAAAGAGCCAAAACCAAAACCGAAAGGGTCCAGCACGCCAGGCACCCCTATGATGAATCAACAGGGGGCTGCGGATCGAGTGGCCTTCGGCACATCCCGCCGCCGGGCTTGGGTTGCAGGTCTGAGGCCACTCGGATGGCTCATGGGGTCTCGCGGGAGGCGTCTCGGGGGCGTCTTGGAGGCAGATCTTCCCAGCCGTCGTCAGATTCCCGGCAGGGGTGCAGGGACAGCTCGTGAGGGGTCCAGGGGCGGCGGAGGAGGAAAGGTGGAGGAGGAGGAGGCGGAGGAGGAGGAAGGGGAAGACGAGGAGGAGGAGGAGCAGGAGGAACCGGGGGAGGAGGTCCGGCACATTCTGCTGCGGCGGCGCCAGCGCGGTTCTTGGACTAACTCTAAGCAGGTTTGATATTTTGTTTGCGCGCCGCGACGACATGGCGCAGGCAACGCTGCATCTTTATCGCACAATCGAAGGCAACACTCTTCGGTCCTCCTCCCGTCAACGTCGTCGTCCCCTGCCCCCTGCCACCTTTCCTCTGCTGCTGCCGCGCTGACGGTTCGGCCCCCCGCGCGTCTTTTTTCTGCCAATCGTTCCCGCCCTCATGTCCCATGTCCTACTCAAGCTTGGGCTCTCGCTCTTCGTCCTTCTGTCGTTGTCTTGTGTATCGTGCCACGTGAGCGCATCCCATGTAGCTCGCACAACATATAACGGCGCCTGCACTGCCATTGTCCTGGCAAGTTTGGGCAAACTCATCTTGTCACTTGATGCTAATGGGTTGGGCACGTCACAGGGTAACGGGCACGCGCGGGGAAACAAGCGAGAACCTACGTATACAGATGGAGGGCATCTGTCAAAACACCCGACGAATGATTATCGAATGGCCTTCGGCACATCGCGCTACCGTACCTGGTCTGCGGGTCTGAGGCCATTCGGATGGCTGATAGGGGTCTCGTGGGATGCGTTTCAGGGGCGTCTTGGAGGCAGTTTTTGAACCTCTTTGGGGCCTCATGGGAACTTCTTGGGGTTTTTGCTGCGGCCATCTTGGGGATCCCTGGGGCTTGTTGGGGGCTCCTTGGGGCAACCCGGAGGCGTCTTGGGGGGGATTGCTCGAAATGTCCGTTCGGGCTCCTTTTTTGGGCCCACTCCTGGGGCTGTCTTGGGGGCCCTCTTGGGCCGTCTTGGAGCCCTCTTGGGGGCCTCTCGATCCGTTTTGGGGCGAACTTGAAGGCTTATTGGGCCGTCTGTGGCGCTGTGAACGCCCAAGAGACGAATGTGGAACAAATGCACGTTTTCCGAAGGGAATGGGCGGTTTTTGAAATTGGAGGTCCTCTTGGGGCGCCTCTTGGAGATTTCTTGGCGTCCCGGGGGCCTCTTGGGCCGTCGGCAGGCCAGCGCGGGCGTTTTGGATCGATCTTTCAGCGACTCGGGACCCTCGTGGACCACCCCAAGGGCCTTTTGGAGCCTTCTTGACCTGTTTTAGAGCCCGCTGCCCCCACGGGGGCGTTCACCCACCACCCCGGGGGACCCCCCCACCCCCTCCAAATCGACCGGACCGGGCTCCCGGGGGAGGGGTTTTGGGGAGTGGGAAACATCGCACACGCCGATGAACCCCAAGGGGTAGGCGGATTGGGCATGTGTCGCACGTCGCTATGGAAGAGCGCATTGGCTCCGTGGCGAGGGATATATCTAATCAAATTGCTGATTTGCGCTGCGACCTACTCGGACATAAGGCATCCACGGAGGATCGTTTCAACGCTTGGGAGAATCTCCTGCACAGGGAGACGTTCAGCTCGCAGGAGCGGGCCCGCATGATCGCATCCGAACTGCGGAGAGAGATTGACTCCAAAGCTGCCTTGGTGAACAAGCTCACGAGGTCAGGGTCAAGCCCCTCTCTGGCAGCTGCGTCGCCCAAGGCCAACCCAGGCGGGCAGAGCTCTCCCCTGAGCATGGCTTCCTTGACCAAGCGACGGTGGGGCTGCGAGTCTCTCCAGCTGGATGTAGAGAGTCCGAAGCGAGGTACATGAGCTAGCGCAGTCGAAGAAGGTTCTCCTCGCCAGCTGCGTCGCTCAAGGCCAGCTCGGGCTGGCACAAATGCCCCCCGAGCTTGGATGTCTTGACCACTTGCCGGTGGGGCCCCGGGGCGCTCCGCATCAGTCGTCACGCACATCCGCCACTGGACGTGTAGAGTGGGAGCAGTGATCTCTGAGAGGTGGCATCGCCGAAGAGTCGGGTGGGGATGCTGTCTCCCCGCAAGTGGCGTCTACCATGGCATTTCTTTGCGGGAAGCGCACCCTTGGAAAACGAGCGCCCCATGTGTTTGCCATGCAGTTGAGAGACCCGGTTCGAAGGTAGTCCGCCTCTCTACCTGTCCCGCTGTGCTCAAACGCAATGTACGATTATTCGATGTTCAGGGGCGTTCCTGTAACTAATCGCGCTCCGTCTTTAAAACTGTTGCACCTGTCAAGCAAGCGCATGGCCATGCGAATAGAAGCTGTATCAAGCCAGAGCCCGTGCTGAAAATGAACTACCCCCGGTATGTACTTTCAACAAGGATCGGTCGACATGTTCGTATTACATATCTTCGTGTAATTACCCATTTGTGTATGTGGCTGGCGTCGTAGTGGCCGTTTTTGATATGCAAATTCATCTATATATGTATATAACAACGTCAGCCGGTCACATTTTGATCTTCAAGTTCATTTATATAGCTAGGAAAATCCGGTGTGGATCCCCCCTCCAACTTACGTTCCAGCCTGGGCGGTCCCGAGGCGGCAGGACGGCCCGCGCAGGCTCCCAAGAGGCCCCCAGAAGGCTTCCGATTGCTCCCACGAGGCTTCCACGCACCTTCGAGTCGGCCCAAGAGCGCCCCACGACTTGCACGATGGCCTGAACATGGACCGGGAAGCCCCCCAGACGCTCCCAGAAGACTCTTCGAGGACCCCCGAGCAGGGCCCAGGAAGCAAAAACGCACATTCCGGTCCTCAACAAGAAACATGGATCGTCGGACCTTTCGCCGTTGTTTCTCAGCGCCGTCTGAGGAGACGGCCCGAGAACCCTCCGGTTCGGATCGAGACGGCCCGAACAGTCCGCGAGAAGACCCGAAGCCGGCCCGAGACGGCCCCAGTGCAGCCCAAGGTGTACCAAGACGGGCCCCAGAAGACCTTCAGAGGACCCAAACAGCAACCCAAAACATCCAAACACGGCCCAAGAACGCCCAAGCCGGCCCCAAGACGGCCCAGGAGGCGCTCAGGACGGCCGAAGCGGGTTCCAAGAGGTCCCCAAGAGGACCAACAGCGGGCCCAAGAGGCCTCCGGCCTCCAAACGGCCCCCACGAGGCGCCACCGCTGCCTTCAAGAGAGAGGGGCGGACGAAAGGCGACAGGCGCCCCGCAAGCAGCAAGCCCAGCAGAACAGTTGTCAACACTCCTGGATCACGGGAACTACCCTTGGATGACGACGCAGATAAACAATGTTGGAAATGCAAAGTCGACGAAAGCCCCGCTGTCCACATCCTCCTTGTTCTCACCCTGCTTTGTTGTCATTGTTCCTCCTCCACCTCCTCTTCAACTCATCCCCAGCTGTTGTTGGCCCTCTCCTTCCCTGCTCCTTCCTCCTCTTCGCCATCTACTGTGCCTCATCTTCCCCCCGTGCTCCTTCTCGCGTCCCTTCCGCTCCTCCTTACCGCTTCTTCCCCCCTCATCCTTCCTACGCCAGCCTGCGTATGGTTCACACCAATGGTTCTCAAAGCCCTCTCCTCTTACACCTCCGAGCCAGCACGAGCCGCATGTTCCGCACGCGGCCTACGAGCCCGACGTTGCCGCCGTGCGGCGTGCGCAAGAGGGGCCTCCTAGTCCTCCCCTTCCTCCTTCTCTTCTCCCGGGTTCCATGAGGGTCATGAGCCCTATGCCCCTAAGAGCCGCATGAGCCCAACGGGCTCCATGAGCCCCTGAGCCCCACGGGCACTGCAAGCCCCGCAGCGCCCCATGAACGCTCCCAGGCGGCCCCCAACACGACCCGCAGAAGGCAGTCGTGGAGGCCGCCACGTTCACCCCTTCTCTTCTCCTTTTCCGTCCTGGTCCTCACCGCGCTCGTTCCCTTCCTCCGCCTGTTTGGGGGCGCCTGAGGCTCATGCGCCCTATGCGCCTCATCTGCGGCATAGGGCTCCATGAACCCAGGAGCCCTATGGCAACAATGGGCGTCCTTGGGCCGCTGGCCCCCTGAGCATGGCCACTGAGAGTTCTGTCAGTCTCGCTGGTTCGATGAGCCCTGTGAGCCACATGAGCGTTCTGGGCGCCATGGAACCTGCGAGCCCGATGAGTCTCGCTGACACCGCGAGCCATGTGAGTCTCATGAGCCTTATTGTCCCTGATAACGCCCTGTGACAGTTACACGCCATTCGGGACCCACGAGTCATGCGACCCATCTGGGCCTCCTGAGCCCTACAAGCCCTGCGGGCCGCGCGCCCTCCTTCTCGTGCTCCTCCTGCTCCTCCTCCTCCCCCTCCCCCCGCCGCAGCTATTTCGCAAAAGGTAGGCCATGGCCGAAAGACCGCACCGAGCCACCGTGCCGCCCCCCTGGTCACGATCGATGACTTGGCTGTCACGTCGTCGTGGCAGGCTCTCTCCGCGGCCTGTGGCCGTCCTGACCTTCCAGTGCCCGGGCCGTCCCCCCTGCGTGCCGCGAGGCCCGTGGGCCCTATGGGCGCGCTGGAAGGGCCACATGAGCCTCGCGGCCCCCCCCCCCGAGCCCTGTGAGCCCCATGGGCCCTAGGAGCCGCATGACCCTGCACGAGCCCCGCGAGCCCCATGAGCCTCATGAGGCCTGTCGGCTTCACTGCCCCCATGAGCCCCCCCGAGCCGCATGCGCCCGACGGCCCCTTCGGGCAGCCTGAGCCCCTTATGAGCCCCGTGAGCCCTGCGGGGGCCTATTGCCCCGTGATCCGCATGAGCCCTGTGAGCTTCCTGGGCCCTACAAGTTTCGTGCTCCACGCAACCCCATGGCCCTTGCGGCCGTCCTGGCCCGGACGAGCCACGACTACCTTGCAGAGAGCCCGTAAGAACCGCAGCGCCCGTGAGTCCATGTGCGTCCTATTCGGGCCAGAAGCCCTATGAGCCCGAACCTCACGGCCCCATCGGCGTTGTGACGCCCAGAGCCAAGTCAGACCTGCGATACCCGTGGGCCCGTATGACCCCAACGCGTTTCGCCAGCCCTATTGCCCCCATGGCCGACTTCGATGTACGAGCCCCTGAGCCCAAATGGCGCCTGAGAGTCCCACGAGCCTTCTGAGGCATTGAAGCCCATCAGCTCCATGAGCTTCATGGACGCCAGCGCCAAAGCGCACCGCGGCGCTGTCGGCTAGCGCTCGGGGGGCGCTTCTCTAGAGCCATGCGACCAATATTTCAAAGGCGAAGCGAAGCGAGACGGTACACTCTTGTGTATATACATGTGCATACGCATTCCCATTTTTATATGTTTGCAATCCCGGAGGGGGGGACCCCCCCCCGGGGAGACCCGACTCTTTAGAATCCTCGATTCGGAAACCCCGGACTCCCTAAATTCCCTCCTCGGTTTCGTGTCTGCGGCCCCCGGACGCCCTTCCCAAAGGTCCCACGAGACTTCCAGGCCTCTGGACGTTCCGGACGTCCATGCGAAGCCTTGGCAACGGGCCAGCGGGAGGCTCCCAAGACGGTCCAAGAGGGCCCAGAGACGCCCAAAAATTCGCCCAAAACGCCCAACGTGGCCCCAAGACAGCCCAAGAGGCCTCTAAAACGCCCCAAGACCCCTCCAAGAGGCTTCCGAAGAGGGCCCCAGTGGCCAAAATCGTAGATAGTCCATTGTCTTGTTCGATGTTTTCGGCCTTCTCGCCGTTTCGGCTCCCCGACGCTTCAAGACGGCCCACGAGGCTTCCAAGAGCGCCTCAAGACGGCCCAAGAGGGCTCCAAGACGGCACAAGAAGTGCCCACGAGGGCCCAAGAGGGCTCCGAGAAGGCCCCAAGAGGGGCCCGCGAAGGCCACCACCAATTCCAAACTCTACCTTTCCGCCCCGAGAGGGCCCCAGGAGGTCCCAAGAAGGATCCAAGAGGCCCCAAGAGAGGCCATGGAAGGCTCCCAGAAAGCCAATGGAAGCTTCCAAGAGGGCCGGTAATGGCTTCTGAAGGCCCCTCAAAGCCCAAAGTTCCGAAGACGGCCCAACGGGGGCCCAAAACTTCCCAACAGAGCCCCAAGAGGGCTCAGAACGTCCGAGCTCCAGTTTCGCGACATTCCCGTTAGGCACGTCCGTCGCCAAACCTGCATTATGTTGATTTCGGCGCACGAGGTCGACGAGGCCGCTGCGGCGGGCGGCGCCTGACGGCCAGCCACTTAATTCGGAATGCAAGCGCACTGGGGCGCACGACGAACCTCCTCCCCCTTACGCGTCCTGCTGCTGGCCACAGATTGGAGTCCGTTGCGAACCTGAGACTCGGTCCACTTCCCAGAAGGATCGTGGTTCGACGTTCGGGGGCCGGTTTTCCAAAGGTCCAGGATCGAGAGAGGAGGGCAAGGGATCCAGGTTCAGATTTCGAGGGCCAAAGTGTCCCGTCGACTTTCATGCTGACAGGCCTCTGACGTTCTCGCCACCACATGGCAGGGTCCGCCCCCCGAGATTCGGGTCCACACGCAACCCCAGAATAGCTGACCGCAGCTCCAGGCCAAGAAAGATGGCGCGAACGGCCTTATTGGCGAACCTCGAAGGACCAAGGTGCATGGCGCGAAGCGCCAATGCAGTCTTGTATCTATTTGTGTATATATATATATGTGTACATGTATATATATCGATGACGGCGGCGGCGCATCACCGATTGCTCGCTGGGAGTTTGGCCGGGTGGCGCGCGGCATCGGGAGTCGTAACGCAGCGCGCATGCCAGTTGTCCTTGCTGGGGGTGGCTGAAGGCTTCGTTGGAGTGTCGACCACGCACACGGTGAATCATCGCCCTCCCTGCGTTTTGAAATGCCCATGTGGCCAAACATTGGGCCGAAGTTTGGCCGAGCTGTTGGACAATCTGTTCCCCCAGCCATGGTGGAGCCCCTTGGGGGAACACTCGGCAGAGGAATGGGAAGGAGGGTCTCTTTGCGACTGCTTGGCCTTCGGAGGCCGTCTTGGGGCCCTCTCTGGGCAGCCGTGGGTCCCTCTTGGGGCGCCTGGGGGCTGTTTTCGACGTCTACGGGGCCGTCTCGGGGGCCCCTTGGGGGCTTCTTGGGCTGCGTGGAGCGCGCTGGAAGCCCGGAAAGTCGAGAACGCTAAAGTCTTCTAAACATCAAAGGGGCGTCAATGATGTTGGCCTCATGGAGGTCCTCTTGGGGCCCCCCCAATCGCGCGGACTTCAATCAGAACAACAGATAACTACAATTTGTTAGCTGGAACTGTTGTCGAGAATGTGATAACCTAGTTGACGCAACTTGTTAGCCCCCAAGGGCACCAGTGGATGTGTGAATTGTCCTTGAACAGCTGTTGTGTAAGGGCCATCTTGTTTTTTCTGTCCCTCTCTCCCTCGCGCTCTTTCTCCCCCTCTGTCTCTCATTCTCTGTCTGTGCCTTCAATCGCTTTGCTTACCCCGCCAGCCAACACAGCAATATCGTTGACAATTTCCTGTGTACTCGCGGGGTCGTTGTCTGATTATTCTGGGGCCTCTCGGTGACATCTTGGGAGCTTCTTGAGGCCTCTTGCTTGTGTCCTGTGGGCCTCTAGGAGGCCTTCTGGAAGAATGGCCTGGTGTTCGAATTTGGATTCCCCCTCGCGGGGCCTCCGGAGCCTCCGGAGCCCTCGTGGGGAGCCTCATGGAGCCTCGTGTGCCGCGGGGCCCTGCTGGGCCGTCTTGGGGGCCTTCCTGGGAGCCTTTCGGCTGTCTTGCGCCGATCCCGGGGCCTCTTGGACCGCTTGCGGCAATCGAAAGCTCGACCAGGCCATGACGGCAAAATCCTTCAAAGACGCAAGGGAAATCAATGACGTTGAGCCTCTGGGGGCTCTCTTGGGACTGTCTGGAGCCATTTCTGGGCTGTCCTGAGGCCTTCCAGAGACTGTGTTCGGGCCATCTTAGGAGCGCCCCACCCATTCCTCTCGGCTCTTGGGCCCCGATGGAGCTGCCTCGGGGCGCTCCTGGGGCGACCCTGCGGGCCAGAGGACCGCCCCCGAGAGCTGCAGTGTCTGTGGCGGTTCCTCCATGTGGTTTTTGCCGGCCTGTCTTCGCACCCTGTGGCGCTCCGGATTGTGAGAGTTGCCTCGTTGTCGAGTTGCGGCTCTTCTTCCTGCCACGGTCGCGGTTCTGCCCTTCTATGGCGGGGCGGGGGACCGCGAGAATGAGACGACTGCAGCAGGCCGTGCGCGAAGAAGAAAGATTGTAATTGCGTTGCCGTCGTCGTCGTCGTCGTGCTCGTCGACGTCGTCGTCGCCGTCGTCGTCGTCGTCGTCGCCATCGTCGACGTCTACCCGAGATTCTAAACCGCATTCGGCCCGTCGCGCCGTCGAATATCTGAAGGGCTTAGCCCTCTGCCGCCGGCGCGCCTCAGATTGCTTGCAGGGCCACGCCTTGTTGGCAGGGGCTGGCCAGTTGGTTTCATGGTCAGTTGGCCGGCTGGTCACCTGGCTGATGGGCCCCAAATTAGCAATTGGCGATCGGTTTGAGTTGTTCGTTGGGTGGCTGGTCCCTCGCATCCGCAATAGTTACTGATGGCGACCTCGGAGGCACTCTTCCACTGTACTGCACGAGGGCTCAAGGCTTCGGGAGCGCGCACCCTTCGCTATTGGCGAGGATTCGGGGTCTCGAGCCCCGAACCGGATTCTAAGGTAACTGGAGGGGGGGGAGGGGCGAAAAGCGTCCCCCGAACAGATGTCCCAATATGTAGAATTTTGGCCGTTCTGCCCGGGAGAAAGGTGCGCTTTTGGTTCTCGCTCTTCGCGGGTGTTGCGGACTTTCGACGCGCACGCCTTCTGCGCACGCGTGAGACGATTGTTGGATTGCTTGTTCGTTGTTGTTGTTTTTTTCTGAAGCTTCTTTTGCTCCGCCCACAAAAATGGAACTGCCGCACTTACAGTCGACAATCTATCAAACACCTAATTTCTGGTCCGCTACCCATGACAGCCAGTGACATGCTTGTAAATGTTTAAAACGAATGCGCGCGGCGATAAGGCGAGAGCCACATTTTGAAAATGAGCCGCCCTCAACCCGTGAAGCTCTTGCATTGTTGAACGAAGGCGCGCGGCGATAAGGCGATAATCACGTTTTGAAACGGAGCTGCCTTCAATCCGTGAACACATTTGCAAATTTGTAAACCGAACGTGCGCGGCGCAAAGGCGAGAGCCACATATTGAAAACCACCCATTCTTCAATCCGTGAAAAGTTTGCAAATGTTTAAATCGAAT
>CAUYUJ010012781.1:219210-224210 GCA_963575745.1 Prorocentrum cordatum
TTGTTTTTCTTTTCAACAAATCTATACGTATACATATATATACATATATATACATATATATATGTATATATATATAGAGAATGGTTCTTTATCCGCTGCCCTCGCCGTAGCGTCGTCTCAGGCAGCAGTCGTCGCCCTCGCGCCCCGCAGGCAGCGCGCGCCGCCCTCCTCCCACCAGTTCCTGCCCGCGCAGCGGCTCCAGGCGGAGCGCATCCAGCGTCAGCAGGAGCTCGAGGCCCCGCAGACGCCGCACGGGGAGGGGGCGGGCGACCTCTCAGGAGCAACATGAGGGGGGAGACAGCCTCCTCCTCCTCCTCCTCCTCCTCCTCCTCCTCCTCCTCCTCCTCCTCCTCCTCCTCCTCCTCCTCCTCCTCCTCCTCCTCCTCCTCCCCCTCGAGGCTCGACGTTCAAGGCTTTCAGGCGTTGTCGTCCGTCCTCGGCGGTTTTCACCAGCCCCGGGATGCGCTCCAGCAGCTGCGCCTCGCCGAGAGCGCTCTGGGGTTAAGTAGGGCATGTCCCTCTAGAGGAGAATATTCAAACATATTACAGAAATAGTCTGGGGACGATTTTAGGACTATATTCGGCTATGTTTGAAAATTTTAATTTTTCGTTCAAAAACCGCCTGTAGGACGACATGCCCGACCTAACTCGGGGGGGTGCTGGAATCGTCCCGAGCGGCCGCCAGAGGGCCGGGCTGTGGCCCGAACAATTGGGGGCAGCATAAAGGGAGAGGAGCGGCACAGGGGGAACGGCATCGACCCCCCATAGCCCACCCATTGCCGATGTGGCTCGATCTCCTCCTCCTCCTCCTCCTCCTCCTCCTCCTCCTCCTCCTCCTCCTCCTCCATCTTCTCCTCCCCCCCCTCCTCCTCCTCCTCCTCCTCCTCCTCCTCCTCCTCCTCCTCCTCCTCTCTTCCTCCTCCATCTTCTCCTCCTCCTCCTCCTCCTCCTCCTCCTCTCCTCCTCCTCCCCTCCTCCGTCTCCGCCTCCTCCCTCTCCTCCTCCTCCTCCCCTCCTCCTCCTCCTCCTCCTCCTCCTCCTCCTCCTCCTCCTCCTCCGCCTCCTCCTCGCAGCATCCGCCTGTGGATTCGCAGCTGGGTGCCCATCACAGCTCTCATCGGCGATGTATCGCCGATTCCAGCTCGATGTGTTTCCCATCCCCTGAGCCGGTCACCACCCCCCCGCAACGTCGCGTCCCCCCTCGCCTTGGGGGGGCCCTAAACCTCGCCATGAAGCGCACGAGTCCTGAGGGAAGGCAGCCCTGACGTTTGTCGCCGTTTGCGAACTTTTTCGGGCCCCCCCCTCGGGGGGCCTGGGGCCGCACAGAACGAGTCGGGATGAGGTGCTGGTCCTGGGGAAGGCCCCCTGGGGTGGTTCAGGACCCGTTGGTTCATGCCAGTAATTTTATCGGATAGCCACGAATTTCAAAGCAAATCCCAGAGATTTCGGCGGACAAGCTCCCGAGACTGGTAGGAACAGGCCGCCGCGAAACTGGCAAGAGCAGGCCAATTCGGTTGGCGAGAACAAGCCTCTGGATCTGGTGAGAACAGGCACCCTGAAGCTCATGGGGCGCTCCAGACAGGCCTTGCCTTCAAGGATCGAAGACGCTCACATCTCTTCCTCGGCGGAAGGCGGCGGAAGCCAAAGGGGGCGACGTTTCTCGTCTGCGGAAGCTTGGCGGAAGGCGGGGGAAGCAAAACCAGGGGGGAAAAACAATGGCATGAGCAGAACTTGTCGGAGGTCCGCACCGATTTCTCGGATCGGTGCCGGAGCACCCTGGCGGCGCGGAACCGGTCCTGAGGGCAGGGCTTGACTCTTGGACGGTGTGCTGGCGGCTTCGAGGGCCGTGTTCGTTTTGGGGTCGTTTCTTGCGGCAGAGGCGGAGCGAAGACAGAGCGAGGGAGAACGAAGACAAAAAACGACAACAGAGAACACTGTTTTAGGTCGAGCCCTGGCGGCGGAGGGGAGAGGCGCCCCAGGGGGCCCTCGAGAGCGGCAGGGGAGGCAGAAGAGCGCGGGTGCGTAGCCTTAAGTCGGGCCTGTCCCTCTACAGGAGGAATATTCAAAAATAGTCACAAAAAAGTCAGGGGACGATCGTTGGATTATTTTTGGCTATTTCGCCGCATATGTATATTTTCATTCTTCGTCCAAAATCCGCCCGTAGGAGGACATAACCGACCGAAAGGTAACCTCGAGCTCCGGCCCCCACCCCCCCAACAAAAACATGGGGCAGCGACGATCTTGCGCCCCGTCGCGGCGGAAGAATTCTCACAGAGGGTGCCCTCGAGGGCGCGAAGGGATCTGCACACTCGCGGTTCGGCTCCGGTGCCTCTTCGTGCGCCTCTTCTCCCGGGGGGGGGGGGCACTGCACGAGTCCTGCAGGGCACCGGGGTGCAAACCCGACTTGTCTGGCTGATGCTCTTCAGGAGCGAAAGGAGGACGTACACGTACATGAATCCACGCTGGTTTGGAGAGTTCGCATTGCGCGAATGTTCGAATCACGCGGCCGGTCTCGCGGGTCAAGGGGTCTTGTTCATGTGCATAGCTGGGCGCGTACGTCCTTTGTGGGCTCCCTAGCTCTGGGGGGGCCCGTGCTCCTGGGAGGCTGCAGCGCCGCTCGGCGATGTGCTACCGGCCAAGCCTGAAGGGCCGGCCCTCTCCGTTTCTCCGTGCACTCGAGCTCTGGCTTCGGCTTCCGCTGTGGGTGCATCGTGAAGCGCCTTCGGGCCAGCTCACCCGAGCCGGATTTTCCGCTCGCACGGGGGCTCCCCGCCCCCCCCCCTGGGGGGCGGCGCGAGAGCCCCGAGTTCTTCGCGCTCTCGCGCAGCGCCAAGCGCGAAGATGGGCGCCCTGGACTTGGAGGGGGGACATGCAGGAGGGGGACCTGGCGGGGGAGGGGGAGGAGGAGGAGGAGGAGGAGGCGGAGGAGGAGGAGGAGGAGGAGGAGGAGGAGGAGGAGGAGGAGGAGGGGGAGGCGGAGGAGGAGGAGGAGGAGGATCGAGGAGGATCGAGGATGTGCAAGCAAAAGGGTCGCGGAGCAGCGGCGGGTCTCGTTCCCATGCGTCTGCTGGCGCGCGCCGTCGCCGGAGCGGGCGGTCCTGGCCTCACGTTTGGGGGGGGGGGGGGGGGGCTTCCCCGACCTGTGGATTTGGCACCAGCGCGCCAGATCTACCCATCGGTCGTTGAGAGTAGGTATTTTGGGATTTCCAGATTCCAATATACTGTCAGCGCCTTCCTACTTCAAGAGTCGAGTGGTGTTCCCTCTTCCTTCCTCTTCAGGAGGCGTGCGGAAACCCAATCTATTTCCAACGCCTTCCTACTTCATGTTTCTACCTACTTCTTCCGACCGATGGGTACGGGTCCCTGACCCATGCTGGAGGACGAGGGCGGAGGAGGGTGAGCAGAGAGGACCAGGGGAAGGAGGAGGCCGAAGTGTTGGGATGGATGTGATGTAACCATGCGGACTCTCTCTCTCTCTCTCTCTCTTCTTGCGCTGCGCGTCTGGCAGTACCCCCGACGCCCATGAATTGCATGTCACGTGCTATACAATGAGCTCACACGTTCTCTTGCTCAATGCTCCTTGTGTGCATTCCCCAGTCTACACCGAATGCCGCAGCATCATTGTGATGTATCAGCACATGAGCGACGCGAAAAACAATGGAGTCGTTTGCGCCGACCTTGGCGCGTAAGTTGCCTGCGTACGGTCGCGCGTAAGCGCCCTCGTCTGGAATGTGGCGCGCCGCGCTGGCGACCCGCGTAAGCCACCGCGTAAGGTCAATGTGCCATCTCGCGTACGACCCGCTTCTATTGTTTGTTCACAGGTTGATTTGTTTACGTGTGGGCGAGTTGTTTTTGATCTGCTGAGCTAATTTTGAATTGTGTTCGTTGGTCTTGCTTGCCGAGTTGGTTGCGGTGTCAATCATACGTTTGCATATGTTCGCACGTTCTGGGGATGTCGTACCCCCTCCTGGTCGACCAGGATGATCAATTTGCTTACTGTAGATTGTCTTCAAGTTCGACTCGCGTAGTGTAGCGGACAGTCAGGGAGCATAGAAGTCTCATTCAGTTGTCAAGGGGGGTCTGAGAGTATACATTCTCACTTGTAGCGTTGCCAGTGATTCTTCTTCATAAGAGGGCACATGACGACCTACTGTCATCTGTCCCCCTCTCCTCCTCCCCCACATCCCTCCTGTCCCCCTCTTCCAAACTTCGCGCTGTTCTGACTGTCTACATCCTCGTATCCCTTCTCAAAGTCTACGGGCGATTCTGGATCGTGCGATTGCGTTGTTGTTATCGTGCCAGGCCGAACGCGAACGGTCTGAGCAGATCATCCAGGAGCGCCGCTTCTTGCTTGCAGTTCATGATTGTACGGACGCGTTTGAGGTTGAATGATGAGTGCATCCTGTAGTACGCAGCTCATGTTGAGGGTGCCTCGCGTCAGCCTTGTCCAGCTATCCAACCTCATGGTATGTTTCCCCTCCTCGTCTTTCCCCCGCAGCCTCCCACCCCCGCCCCCCCTCGTAAGCCATCCCTCGTCCCACACGCCTTCCTCTCCCATCGGCCCTCCGTCCCCTCCCCTCCCCTGGGGGCTCTTTCGAGCCGCTCGTGGCGCCAGCCGCCATGTACGGATGCAGCGCGTCGGGGCTCTTACCAAAGACACTGACCCACACGCTGCAGCGCGGACGCAGCGACCGCGGCTCAGAATTTATAGTTGGCACGGGCAGGCGGTGCGCGCTCAGCAGCCCCTGAGCACAACGAGACAGCGAGCCATCCGACCGGCAGCCCCGAGGCCGCGCGGAGAAAACCAGTCTATAGAGGCCGCGACGCCCGAGAGCAGCTCCAATGGTAACAGCCGGAGCAGCGACAACGACAGCAGGTTACAGTTCTGACGGCAGCACTGCGGAGGCCCGGGTTGGCTCCAGCAGGAGAGCAGCGCACGCTGCCAACGCCCACGCAAAACGAAAACAAGATGAAGATCGGACCCCAGGCCACTTCACAAA
>CAUYUJ010012781.1:229210-262018 GCA_963575745.1 Prorocentrum cordatum
CCCTGGAGAAGTTCCGGTCGGACGGCAAGCTGAAGAGTATCGGCGTCAGCAATTTTGACTCTCAGCAGTTGGCGCGCCTTCTGCGGGTCGCCGAGGTCCAGGAGGGTAATGAAGACATGCATGCAGCATTCACGCTGTGTCTTCCATGTGGAGGGCGGTGGCGACGACGACGATAATGATGACGATCATTTGAATACTCCTCGCTCTTATCTGCTCATGTGTCTTTCAATACGTAAATCCCAACCCTCGATGTCCGCCCTCTTCGTCTTCGATCGTACCCCCCATAGAGGGTACATCTTCCTTCCTTGCCGCGTGTAGTTGGCGCCGCCGAAAACAGTGGAAGGAAAGGAGGAGGGAAGGGAGAAGGTTGGAGCACGAGAGAGAGTTGCAGGAGGAGGGTTGGGAGCAGGATTGCAAGAGGCAAAGCGGGAGCCGTCGTCGTCGCAGCCGGCCCGTTGCAAGTTGGAGGGAATTAAGAAGATGTCTCGAACGAGAGCGCCGTCCCTGATTTCGGAGGTCTCTCTGGCCAGGGCGCCCGGAAGAGAATTGAGGAAGAATCGAGCGGGAACCGTTGTCGTCCTGGTTGTCTTTTTTTACCAACTGGGGCGAAATACAGAGATGTCTCAAACAAGCGCCGTTCCTCAATCGGGAGGCATCTCTGGCCAGGGCGCCTGAGAGTGGAATACGAGGAGGTATCGAGCGGGAGTTGTCACACATTAAACCGTAGTATAAGGATGTCTTGAACGAGAACGTAGTTCTTGAATTTGGAGGCCTCTCTGGCCAGGGCGCTCGGGAGTACATTGTGAGAAAATATCGAGCGGGAGCCGTTGTCGTCGTAGCTGGGCCTCCACCAGCTTGAATGAATTGCGAGGACGCCTCGAGCGAGAGCGCCGTGTCTAAGTTGGGGGGCCTCCATAGCCAGGGCGCCTCGGGATAAATGGCGAGGAGGTGTTGAGCGGGAGCCGTTGTCGTCGTAGCTGGGCTTCCACCAACTTAAACGAGTTACAAGGACGTCTCGAGCGAGAGCGCCGTTGCTGAGTTGTGGGGCTTCCCTGGCCATTGCGTCTCGGAATAACTTGCAAGGAAAAATCGAGCGGGAGCCATTGTCGTCGTAGCTGTGCCTTCAGGAACCCACAAAGCCCCCGCTGGAGCGGGAGCCTCGTCGAGGAGGCGAAAGGCGCACGGAACGACTTCTGGAGATCAGCAATAATTGTTTTTCTTGGATTTCCTCGAAGTGAGAATTCGAAGAAGGCGACGACGACGACGACGACGACGACGGCGACGGCGACGGCGACGGCGACGACGACGACGACGACGACGACGACGATGGCGGCGGCGGCGGCGACGACGACGACGACGGCGGCGACGCAGCGGGTTGGGTCGGGGACTGGGGAGGAGGTCGCCGAAATCGCAGCCGAATCCTTGCCTGCCCGTGGCGGGCGACGGGGACCCCACGCACACGCCGACCAGTAGGGCAGCAGACCCCTCCTGGCATCGGTGCACGCAGAGCCTCCCTGGCCAGTCCAGAGGGGCGTCCGCTTTGATCCTGGGCTCAGCACTGGACTGGTCGGCGCCTGTGCAGATGGCGTTCCCCTGTACCGTTCGAAGAAGAAAAAACGGCATTCGCATAAATTGTTGGCGCTCCGCGCGGAGCGCCGAAAGTTTCTGTTCTGTTCATGCAGCTTTTTGTTCCTCTATCCGTGTCCGCCACCCTGGTCCGAGAGGTGCCCCCCGCGGTCAACCAGGTGGAGTTCAACGCGCACAGCCGCCCCGACGACACCGAGGCGTTCTGCGCCGAGCACAACATCACCATCAGGGCATGGTCGCCCCTGGGGGAGGCCGCGTTCCCCCCCCCCCCAGCCCCCTGAGGCGTCCAGGACCCCCGGGGTATCTCGAAACCTCTGGAGCTGGGGCTGAAGAGACGGGGGTCAACGCAAGCGGGGGTCAGCCGGAGCGCCAGGTCTTGCAGGATCCTGCAGAGCCCAAGGCGCACTGACCCGGGCTTGGGCGCAGGGTCCTGCAGGATCCTGGAGGATCTTGCAGGACCTTGCGAGGCCTGACGGACCCGGGTCTGGATGAACCCCGGGTCGGTAGACCTCCCATGGGGGTCCTGTCAGACGGAGGGCCCCCGAGATTCCCCCCGAGTCCAAGACGGGTCAGGGTCTCTCGAGAGCAGGTGTGTCCGACGATCTTGCTGTGCACGGCGCAGGGTCCCCAGACGTCTGGACTCTGTCCTCCTGCGAATTCTTCCACCATTGGGTCCTTGGACCTCTGGAGGCATTTCTCGTAGACAGCTTTGTCGTCCGGGATCGTTTTCTAGATGGCCACGGGGCCCCGCAACGGATCCTGGAGGCAGATGTCCCTCTTGCTTTCTCTCTCTCTCTCTCTCTCCCTCTCTCTTTCTCTTTCTCTTTATATTTCTCTTCTAATGTACATATACGTATACATGTGCACGTGTAAAGATACACATGTGCGTATGTATGCACCGAGTGTGCAATGCTATGCTCATAGACAGATATACAACAACAGATCCACCCTGCATGGGTTTTAAAGATTAAGACGTCGGGGGTCCAGACGCCCCCTCTCCTCCGATGTTGCACATTTGCTGTAACATGCGGTGCCTCCAGGGATCTCAGTCCATTCCGCACCGCAGGGCCAGCTGTTCATTCTTGCTGTTTTTCCATGGCCCCACGACTTGGAAACAGTTTGTTCGAAGTGTCACCCCCATGCCAACCTGAGCTACGTTCGAGGCTTAAACCTACAGTCAGGTGAACAATTTTGGTAGTGAAATTTTAGATTGCATGTGCACGTATCTGGGGGCGTTTTCGGACGTGCGTCATGTTTAGATCACCTGGTCACCGTTGCATCCGTAGCCATGGCGTCGGAGAAGCGCAACGCAGCGAAGCAGCACGACTGACCGAGACCACGACGGCCGACGACGACCGACCGACCGACCAACCGACCGACCGACCGACCGCTGACCGACGACCGGAGCGACCGACCGACCGACCGACCGAGACGACGACGACCGACGACGACCGACCGACCGACGACCGACGACCGGACCGAACGACCGAACGAACGACCGACCGTCCGACCGACCGACGAAGATGACGACGACCGACGACGACTGACGGACCGACCGATCGACCGACGCCGACGACCAGACCGACCGACCGACTGACCGACCGCACGCGCACGAGCACGCACAGACTGCTCCCATTTGGGGGCGAGGCGCGACTACAATGCTATGACCCCCGCCCTCGGGCCTGTCCTCCCCCCCTTCCCCCACCCTATTCATGTTTTGTTAATAACCCTAGACGGGGTGTGGCTCCAGCTCGCAGTTTTTACGAGGGAAAGCGGTTCCAGCAGCTCACGCGTGCAAGACACAACGATTCCAGCATCAATGGTTCCAGCACCTTATGCCTACAAGGCAGATCGGCTCCAGCACCATATTTTCTACTAGGGAAGGCGGCTCCAGCAGCCTACGTCGCCGGTTCAAACACCCAGTGTTTACGAGGGGCAGTGGTTCCAGCAGCTCATGCTGACAAGACTCGTGGGTTCCAGCACCCGATGTTCTACGATGGAAGGCGGGGATGTCACGACCGTCGTTTCAGATTGCGGGTAGAGCGATCCACGCCCCCACCACCACCACCAGCCGATGCCCCTGACTGTAGGTAGCCCACGCGGAATCCCCAGTCACCCGCGTCGGCGCGAAGATTGTCGCGCTTTGCGCGTCGCGGTCAGGGCCAGATCCTGTGGTTTTCTCCGAGGGTGCGGCGCGGGAGCACCATCGCCCGAAGAGAACCGGGCGCCGCGCACCGCGGGGTACGATGCCCGAGGTAGGGATATGTTTTTTCGTTTCAGACCGGATTGAGGCAGTTCTGGCGCACGAGTCCTCAGCCGCGCACGTCTTCTCAAGATTCGCAACTTGGGCCTTTTCAGGAGGTGCGTTCTGGTCAGAGTTTCGAGGCGGCCCCAGCCGTGGCACCAGGGCTGGGAAGAAATCGAAAAGTTCAATCCTCGAACCTCGATCTGGCCAAGCGTATGGGGCCCGGAGATCTCGACCCCCTTCCCTCGTGACATGTTTTCACCCCGGATCTATTCTTGATTGCCCGAGGACCCGACAACGCTCTTCGGATGCTTAGATCAGAGCTTCCCTGGTGCCCCAAAAACCCACGTCGCGCTCCACCAGAGCCCTTCGACGACGCAATTCTCATTCCGCGTCGCATGTTGGCCGTTCTTCATCGCACGTTGCGAGCTGTCTGCGGTAGGACCGCTGGAAAGCCCAAAAACTCCCACTCGACGGGCGATGCTGAAAGGATTTGAAAAGGTGCCGAAGATGGCGCATTCGACGGACGTATTAGAAGATCGTTTCGATGTCCAACATCGCATTGATAAAACACACCAACCATTTCATCGGGCAGATTTTGTCTGTTCCTCCTGTGTGAGTTGGGCTTCCGTTTGAGATCCCTACTCACACGCCTCGTGAGGGACGTCCACTTATGTTCCCAGTGGGTGCGTCCATATTCCGTCTCCCCGCCCATGCCGGCACACTCCGCTCATGTTTCGTGGCCCCATAGGGAGTTCCACCTATGGCAGCAGTGGTTTTGGCCACGGCACACCGCTTAGACGCGCCGTGGCCCTCAAGGAGTCCCATTGAAGGCCCCAGTGGGCAAGGCCACATGCGGTCCCGCCGACACTTCTGGTACGCCCGTCGCACGTTTTGTGTCACAGGTTTCGTGGCCCCACAGGGAGCCTTTCCGAAGTCCTCAATCGAGCCAAGGGGGGGAGTGGGGGGGCTCCGCATGACGGACCAATTGCAACCGATTGGTATGAATTCCAACCGCCCGTGCCACTTCTCAACCAGCGGAAAACCAAATGGTACCGATTACAACCCACGATTGAAATTATGAGTTACGCCGTGCAATCGGGTTCTGAGCGTGGAGCAGTTTACGACGATTCAGGAACCAAGCGCACCTTTGAAAAGCATTAATTCAGGTAGACAGCATGAGCGCGCGAGTTGGAATTTGCATTCGCTTACGTTATTACATCTGGTAGTTGTATCGGTTTAAACATGAGCAGTTGCCACCAGCCTCACTGGAGCTGTACGGGCATCGTATAGGAATGTTTCAGGTTGCCGACGATAGCTGTGCAGTTCTTCGCGCTGCATGGTTTTCTGTTGGTTTTCTAGTTGATCACGATACAACCTCCACGTGAATGGTGTGAGAGTGCCATAAGCGGGCAGTCGTCCAGCTCCAAGGGAAAAGGCTCAACATATTTATATGAGAGCCCGTCTTCAAATGGGAACCATCAATTTGTAATGTGAGAACTGTATCGGGTTATCTTCCTTTGAACGCTGCGCAGATGTCATTCGAGAGTTAGCAGGTCCCCAGAAGTAACTCCGTGATCTACTGCTGAAAAGCTTTATTGTTTGCACAAGGAACGCGTGACCGTTTGCATTTGGGAACAATGTCCACCCGACAATTGTGTAGCTCCCACGTTGGGCACGCAGGGCCTTCCTTTGGGTAGTTGTACCGCTTGCAATTTAGAAGCGCATGTGTGCCACACGATATGTGTAGAATTGTCAGGTGAGAACCTTTTACATGTCGCGCTGGAATGGCTGCGGGTGCACATTGTAAATCGCAAGCGTCCACATGGTAATTGAAACTCGGCCGAATGAGAGCTGCATCGCGGCCGCGTGACACTTGCCATGTTCCAGCACGGACTTGCAACATTCACGTTGGGTTTGCCCAGCGACCATATGCAATGTACATAGAGTCCGCTATCAGGCTGTGTGGGTCCCGTAAGAGACGCGCATACGTATATGCACATTTAGAAATTTACCCGTCAGTGGTATCACGGCTCGAACGATGTCTTCGTTGAGGAGGGTACATTGCCCATGTTTGCAGCAGGACCTTGATTTGATTTGCTGATTTGGCGTGCAACTATTTGAGCGCATGAGTTCCGCATGTTCTCCGCATAGTTTCGTTCGCGGCTTCGCTTTACAACAGTTACAGCGGTCAATGGTGAACCGCGCCGTTTCATACGACAGTGGTGATGCGTTTGCGATGTCATGGGTGTGTGTTCTTGGGGTGGCCGTACTCGGTGGTGGTAGTAAAATTAGTAGTACACCGCACTCACATCTATACCCCTGGGTGGGTGTATGTGCGGCCGTTATTGCGCTGTCATGTGCGCGCATGTACGCGGCATGTGCCAGTCATGTGCCAGGCCTGTGCGGCCCTTCTTGGATGGACTTCCTACTGTGCACGTCGTGCCCGGGCATGTGCGGGGGCATGTGCGCTGTGTTTTGGTGTATCCATCATACGCACATGCACGCACAGTCCAACGCACATGCGCGCACATGCCTGGACATGCGGGAGGTGTTCGAGAATCGCAGATCTGTCATCGGCACATGCACGCACATGCCTGTGCAACCTCTCTTCGGGAGGCCGCGCGGGCCCGCACATGCACGCACATGCGGTGAAGCGCGCGGGCGCACATGCGTGCACATCCCAATGCACATGCACGCTCATGCCCTAGGAGCTGTCTGGGACCCCTGTGCCTCCAATGCCTCCTGGCCTTCGCAGAGCTAACCTGGGGCGTGCCAGGGCTTCCTGAAAGAGTTTGTTGTGCGTTTAGACTCGCCCGCTGCTGGCGGGGGCGGTTCTTCGCCCGGTTCGTGAGCTGGCGGTGGCGTGCCCTCCTAGTAAAACACTCTCCCGCGCGCCTTCTCAGCTCGGCCGGAGAAGCAGGGGTGGGTGGGGGAGGTGGAGGGGGGGGGAGGAGGGGGGGGCGGAGGAGGCGGACGCCCCCGGCTCGGCCGGCCCGCCCGCCTGTTCGGCTCGGCCAGAGGAGGAGGAGGAGGAGGAGGAGGAGGAGGAGGAGGAGGAGGAGGAGGAGGAGGAGGAAGAGGAGGAGGAGGAGGAGGAGGTGAGAGTTGCGAGGATGTCTCAGGCGAAAGTGGCTTGACGGCCCGAGCTCAGGGAATCTCGGAATCGCTGGCCTGGCTCGGCCACTGGCGAGCTCGGCCTGTGCGAATACTGTGCGTACCTGTGCGGGCATGTGCGGGACGTGCAAGAATGCCGGGGCCGGCGTTCGTCTCCGGGCGCCGGCGCGTTCGCGTCCGCGCGCAAGACATCCTCGCCCGAGATGCTTTGACATGAGGTGATCTGGCCACTTTCGCCTGAGACATCCTCGCAACTCTGACCTCAATGATGCCCTGCTCCATAGTGTCTCGGCCTTTTTCGCCTGAGACCCTCGCAACTCTGGGTTCCGAGATGCCCTGAGCAGGTGGTCAGGCCACTCCTGCCTGAGACATCCTCGCAACTCTGGGTTCCGAGACGCCCTGGGCTGAGGTGGTCAGACCACTCTCGCCAGAGACATCCTCGCAACTCTGACCTCAGAGATCTCTTGCCCCATGGTGGTCAGGCCACTTTCGCCTGAGACATCCTCACAACTCAGACCTCGGAGGTGTCCTGCCCCATGGTGGTCTGGTCACCTTGACCAGCGACATCCTCGCCACTCTGGTTTCCAAGATGCCCTGCCCCATGGTGATCCGGCCACGCTTGCCTGAGACATCCTCGGAACTCTGGGTTGCGAAATGCCCCGAGCTCAGGTGGTCAGGCCACTATCGCCTGCGACATCTCTGCGGCATGTGCGGGCATGTGCGTCTATGCTTTCAGAGTTTTGCTTGACCGTGCATTCGACTGTGCGTCGGACGGTGTGGCATGTGCGCGCATGTGCGGCAATGCTGTTGAGGCTTTTGTATATTTGCATGGGCATGTGCATGCGACTGTGCGGCATGTGCCTGCATGTGCGGCCCCTTCCGGACCACAATTTCAAAGTGAGCACTATAGAAGTGAGCGCTATAGAATAGTAGAAGTAGTCGTAGTCGTAGTAGAGTAAGTAGTAGTAGTAGTAGTGTAGTAGTAGTAGTAGTAGTAGTAGTAGTAGTAGTAGTAGTAGTAGTAGTAGTAGTAGTAGTAGTAGTAGTAGTAGTAGTAGTAGTAGTAGTAGTAGTAGTAGTAGTAGTAGTAGTAGTAGTAGTAGTAGTAGTAGTAGTCGTAGTCGTAGTAGTAGTAGTAGTAGTAGTAGTAGTGTAGTAGTAGTTAGTAATAGAAGTAGTAGTAGTAAGTAGAAGGTAAGTAGAAATAAGTAGTAGTAAAGTAGTAGTAGTAGTAGTAGTGGAAGTGGAAGTATAAGTAGTAAAGTAGTAGTAGTGGTAGTGGTAGTGGTAGTGGTAGTGTAGGGTAGTGTAGTGTAATAGTAGTGTATTGTTAGTGGTATGGTAGTGGTAGTGTGGTAGTGGTAGGGTAATGGTATGGTAGTAGTAGTAGTAGTAGTAGTAGTAGTAGTAGTAGTAGTAGTAGTAGTAGTAGTAGTAGTAGTAGTAGTAGTGGTAGTGGTAGGTAGTGGTAGTGTAGTAGTGGTAGTATAGTGTAGTGGTAGTGGTAGTGGTAGCAGTAGTGTAGTGGCAGTAGTTAGTAGTAGTAGTAGTAGTAGTAGTAGTAGTAGTAGTAGTAGTAGTAGTAGTAGTAGTAGTAGTAGTAGTAGTAGTAGTAGTAGTAGTAGTAGTAGTAGTAGTAGTAGTAGTAGTAGTAGCAGTAGTAGTAGTAGTAGTAGTAGAAGTAGTGGTTGTGGTTGTGGTTGTGGTAGTAGTAGTAGTAGTAGTAGTAGTAGTAGTAGTAGAGTAGGTACATTAGCAGTCATAGTAGTAGTGGTGGTGTTAGTGGTAGTAGTAGTAGTGGTACGTGTATTGGTAAGGGTCGTCGTAGAAGTAGCAGTAGCAGTAGTAGTAGTAGTAGTAGTAGTCGTAGTCGTAGTCGTAGTCGTAGTCGTAGTCGTAGTCGTAGTCGTAGTCGTAGTCGTAGTCGTAGTCGTAGTCGTAGTAGTCGTCGTCGTAGTAGGAATAGTGGTACTTGTAATCTCAGTAGTAGTAGTAGTAGTAGTAGTAGTAGTAGTAGTCGTAGTAGTAGTGGTGGTAGTAGTAGCAGTAGTAGTAGTAGTAGTAGTAGTAGTAGTAGTAGTAGTAGTAGTAGTAGTAGTAGTAGTAGTAGTAGTAGTAGTAGTAGTAGTAGTAGTAGTAGCAGTAGTAGTAGTAGTAGTAGTAGTAGTAGTAGTAGTAGTAGTAGTACCAGTAGTAGTAGTAGTAGTAGTAGTAGTAGTAGTAGTAGTACCCGTAGGACTAGGAACATTAGTGGTACAATACGTGATACGTGATAATAGGGGGAATGGTGGGCCGGCATGTGGCGCTGTGCTTCGTGTCTTCGTGGGCGAAGGAGCGAGGACCGCTCTCTGCAAGGCCGCTGCCATCGATTCTCTAGGCTGCATGCCGCCGCACAGGACGCGCTCGGCCACAGAACGATAGCGTTCGACTGCACTGATGGCAGTGCTTTTTTCCCAACCATCCTGCGGTGTTGGGTCCTCGTTTTGAAGAGACAGCGCCCCGCGTCCACTCCTCCCGCTGCCCCCTCCCCCCTTCCCCTCATCCCTGCGTTTCACCCACCCAGCACAGCGTTTCGCAGCCCCATAGGGAGCTCCACCGAAGGCCCCACTGGCAGGGTTCGCATGGCGGCCTCGGGCCATTTCGGCACACCCCTCACGAGGATCGTGGCCCCATAGGGAGCTCCACCGAAGGCTCCAGTGGCAGGGTTCGCATGGCGGCCTCGGGCCATTTCGGCACACCCCTCACGAGGATCGTGGCCCCATAGGGAGCTCCACCGAAGGCGCCAGTGGCAGGGTTCGCATGGCGGCCTCGGGCCATTTCGGCACACCCCTCACGAGGATCGTGGCCCCAAAAGGGAGCTCCACCGAAGGCGCCATTGGCAGGGTCCGCATGGCAGCCTCGGGCCATTTCGGCACACCCCTTACGAGGATCGTGGCCCCATAGGGAGCTCCACCGAAGGCCCCAGAGGCAGGGTTCGCATGGCGGCCTCGGGCCATTTCGGCACACCCCTCACGAGGATCGTGGCCCCATAGGGAGCTCCACCGAAGGCCCCAGTGGCAGGGTTCGCATGGCGGCCTCGGGCCATTTCGGCACACCCCTCACGAGGATCGTGGCCCCATAGGGAGCTCCACTGAAGGCTCCAGAAGGCAAGTGAGCAGGGTGGCAGGGTTCGCATGGCGGCCTCGGGCCATTTCGGCACACCCCTCACGAGGATCGTGGCCCCATAGGGAGCTCCACCGAAGGCGCCAGTGGCAGGGTTCGCATGGCGGCCTCGGGCCATTTCGGCACACCCCTCACGAGGATCGTGGCCCCATAGGAGCTCCACCGAAGGCCCCAGTGGCAGGGTTCGCATGGCGGCCTCGGGCCATTTCGGCACACCCCTCACGAGGATCGTGGCCCCATAGGGAGCTCCACCGAAGGCCCAGTGGCAGGGTTCGCATGGCGGCCTCGGGCCATTTCGGCACACCCCTCACGAGGATCGTGGCCCCACTGGAGCTCCACCGAAGGCGCCAGTGGCAGGGTTCGCATGGCGGCCCCGGGCCATTGCGGCACATCCCTCACGAGGATCGTGGCTCCATAGTTGTGTTGGTTCAACAACCGCGCCTGGGCGTCGTACTCCGCCTTGTCGACGTGCAACGCCACCTCCTCCCTCATGGCTCTCAAGGCCCCTCTCCTGCTTCTGCTCCTCGGTGAGAGGGACGCCGTCCTTGTCGTCGTCGGCGCCCGCGAAGACGGCCACGAACGTGTCCCTGAGCATGTCGGGCTCCGGCGGGGAGCCGTGGCCACATAGGGAGCGCGGGCGGAGATGGTAACTATTCACAATTGCGGCATTCACAACTGCATATGGTTGGGTCCTTCGCCAGGATAATTCTTTTGCCTTCGATGCCGCTGCCACAGCTCAGGTGCCTCGATCCGTGGGCTGGGCAGCCCTTGCCTTCCGCCCAAGGCTGCTGGCAACCGAGCTTGGAAGTGCCTGGTCAAAGGCACCCATCCGCAGTACGTTCGTGCCCAGAGGGGTGTTACTGTAGATGTAGGTCGTGCAATCGAGTGTTCAACAGGGAGCCTGCTGTTCCCGATGATCAGCAGGCACCTTGTTCTCCCAGTCTCTTGGCGCGCATTGAAGCGGAGGTCGGGTATGATGACCCATTGCCTGTTGCAGGCTCGTCTCCGTGTGTGCTGGACCTCGTCGGGGAGCCCGTGTTCGACCGTTTCGCCGAGGAAGATGCGATTGCCCGCTCGCTCTTCGGCGCAGCTGATATGGAGGAGGAGGTCCGGTCGTCGTCGCTGGACGGGGGAGGAGGAATTTCCGCTTCGGCGGCCTTGGGTGTGAGTGCTGCCTTGAGTTTTGCGGCGCGGCCTCGACAGCCCCCTCTGGTAGCCTCCTCTGGCCTGCTTGCGCCTCCGAATGGGGCCTCTGAGCTTCGCCTGGTCCGCGAGAGGCTGTGCGCTGAAGTGGCCCCCCGCGCTTCAGGCGAATCCCTTTCCGATAGCTCAGGCTAGATCGGTCTGGGCCTCCCACTGCTTCTCCCTCCACAGCAGCGGGTGGTTCTCCCATTGAGACTTTCTATGTTTTCGGGGCATACGGGGTCCAAAGGGTTTGCGACGGATTTCGGCTCGCGCGCGCGGTGACGCGCGCGCGTGCATTTCGCCCAATTCTTTGCAAGGGATCCTTGTGACAGCGCGCGCGCAAGGGCGCTCGAACCACGTCGACACGCGCGCGCGCGAGAGGCCCGCCGGGTTGCATCGCGCGAACATGTTGACATTTTTTTTTGTTTATTACGAAATCGCAAGAGCGCCCGTGCAAGTTGTTGTCTTGTTGCTGTGGCTGTCACACGGGAACATATAACATCTGGACGCTAAGCCATGCGCTTGTTTATTTGTTTCGCGACACACAGTTTTCACATCCTACAAAACCGAAGTTGTTCGAAGGACTCGGGCACGGGCGCGCGACGACGCGCGCGCGCGCTGCCCCGCTTGTTTCAAGGGGTTCCTGACGACGGATGTTCAATGATAAACGAGTGCGCACATGAAGAAGGGGATGGGCAGTGGGTCGATGCCGGCCTGGCTGGGCCGGCGCGAATTCATATTTAGGATGGGCGGCGGGTCGGGATCATGTCTGTGCGTTTCCCATCATTGGACCACGGGAGGTAGATCCCAAAATTGTTTTGGACCAGAGAATATACGATGTGTGATCTGTGCCGCTGTGCATGTTGTGCAACTTGCAACTTGTGCCGCGCCATCCACGCGGCGCGCACTTCGTGGCTGCGCAACATACGTTGTGCAATCTATGTTGTGCGAACTATGTTTCGCAATATGCGTCGCGCAATTCCTTTCGCGGGCGATCGCGAAGCGCGACGCTGACGCGTTTTGCTCGTGCAATCTGCGTGGTGCACTTGATTTGAAAATGCGACTCGACGCATTCCACGCTCTTGCAGGCATCGCGCCCGCCCACTCGCAACTTGGTTTGCAATGCCCATGCGGCGGCGAATGCGATGCATGCTCGGCGTTGACCGGCGCATTTGCGGCCGCGCCAACCCAACCAAGCACGCGCGCGCAGCGGCCAGCTAGTTTGGCGCAACCGACGCGGCCGCAGCGGCGCTGACCGCTGGGCGCATCCCATCGGATACTTCACTGCGGGTCGACGACTTGGGCTGGCGCGGTATCGTGGCCACGTCGACAACGGTGGACGCGATGATGATAGTAGCGATGTTGGTGACGATGTTGAAAACAACGACAGCGCGGCCAGCGCGGGCGCCGATGCTGATCACGCCGACGACGATGACGGCGTCCTCGCGTCGGTGATGAAGGTTATGGAATGAGTTCGACACGCGCGCGCGGCCGACGCGCGAGTTTGTCGCGCATTGTTTTTTTCACACGGATCGCGCCCCCCCCCGACCCCCCCCCAACACGCGCGCAAGGGCGCGCGAATGATGTCGGCATACGGCGCGAGAGGTCTGTTTGGCAGAATTCCATGGACATTTTGAGGCAAAAAAACGTGTTTTTGTATAGTTAACAAAATAGAGAAGAATTCGCCAGAGCGTGAGGGCACACTTTTTTGGAGGCTGGTGTTGCGAAGCCATGTATGTTTGTGCGTTTGTTGGGTACTCGATTCTGAGATCGCTACGGAACCGAAAGTTTTCGACGGATTTCGGCATGCGTGGGCGACGACGCGCGCGCGTGCATTTCGTCTTGTTTTGTGTTGCAAGCGTTCTCGCTACCGCACGCGCGCAAAGGCGTTCGAAAGATTTCGACATGCTCGCGCACGAAGCCCGTCTGGTTGCATGTCATGAAAAGGTTGGAAAATTGTTGTTGTCCCCAGAATCCGAAGGGCGCGCGCACAAGGTTTTTGTTTGACAATCAGTTTTGCGAACGTATGGTTTATATATGTATATTTTGTTGTTTTTTTTTGTTCCTCTCTCTCTATATATATATATTATATATATATATATATATATATATATATATATGGGCACTCGATTTTGAAATCCTTATGGGAACCATAGGTTTTTGAAGGATTGCGGAATGCGCGCGCAACGACGCGCGCGTGCGCATTACGTCAATTTTGAATTGTTTTTTTTTCCAAAAATACTTATGAATTTTGATAAACGGGTGCGTGCGCACAGCATTTGTTGCAAAGGAGGGGGGGGGGGAATACCGGTTCGGCTGGGATGGTACGAGCCCATATTTCGGATGGACGATGGGGCATAAGCATATGTAAACCGCAATACGAAAGGGGGGCGGAGAATCCCGGGGGGAGGGGGAAAGTCTATTGTTCTTGTAGAAAGGAGGCGGCGAGACGGCGACACAACCATTAGGCCGATTTCACGGCCCAGACGATTGGCAGCAGCGACGGGGCGGCGACGGCGACGACACAACCGCCAGACCAACCACACGGCCCTGTTCCTTAGATGAGAAGTGCGAACCCTTAAGTGCAAGCAGTCAGTGTATGGGGCACGAACAAAATCAAAAACACACAGAAAAAACGCGCACCCTGCTACTTATGTGTTATATGCATATGTTGGTTTATGTTTGGTTGTTTTGTTTGTTTCTATCTCTCTCTATTGTATCAGTCTTTCTGCCCATGTCGCCCACATGTATATATATACACATACATAGTTGCATTCGCATGTGTATAAACATACACATATAGGCATCTATACATACATACATACATACATACATACATACATACATACATACGTACATGCATACGTACATACATACATACATACATACATACATACATACATACATATTGACCCATACATAGTCGGTATATATATATATATAAACATATAAGCGTTGCGTTTGTGTTCGCGTCGC
The DNA here is from genome assembly GCA_963575745.1 of Prorocentrum cordatum. Taxonomy (NCBI): domain Eukaryota; class Dinophyceae; order Prorocentrales; family Prorocentraceae; genus Prorocentrum; species Prorocentrum cordatum. Next base: position 243,483 of record CAUYUJ010012781.1, read on the forward strand.
GAGGAGGTCTCTGAGCGAAGCCGGGGTCCTCGATCCCCGGAAGGGTGAGGCCTTGGCGCCCCCGCAGCCCCGCAGGCCGCGGGCCTCCGCCGCGCAGTCTACTCGGACGCCGCCGTGGGCGCGGTCGCGGAAGCCCACGGCGTGTCGCCCGCGCAAGCGGCGCTGCGGTGGGTGATCCAGCGCGGGTGCCGCCGGGGGGGGGCAGCGCAGGGCACGGCGGTGGCAAGGTTGGGCCTCCTCCCCGCCCCCCCCCCCCCCCCCGGTCCCCCCCCCCGCCCCCCCCCCATCGTCCATCCCCCCTTCCATTTGCCTCCTCCTCCTTTTTCTCCTCGTTTTCTCCTCATTTCCTCCTCCTCCTCTCCTCCTCCTCTCCTCCTCCTCATCATCATCATCATCCTTCTCCTTCTCCTCCTCCTTTTCCTTCTCCTCCTCCTTCTCCTCCTCCTTCTCCTCCTCCTTCTTCTCATCCTGATTCTCTCCTTCTCGTTTTCCTCCTCATCATCATCATTCTCCGCCTTTTCGTCCTCCTCCTCCTTCTCGTCCTCCTCCTCCTCTCCTCCTCCTCCTTCCCCTCCCCTTCCCCCTCCCTCCCTCCCTCCCTTCCTCCTCCCTTTCTTTTCCCTCCTCCCTCCCTCCCTCTTCCCCTCTATTCCTCCTCCCCGCTCCCTCCCTCCCCTCCTCCTTCATCCTCCTCTGGTCGGGGTGGGGGCGGGTTTGCTGTGGGTCGGTTAGCCGCGCTCGATCAGATCGAGCAGCGAGGTTTCCGGATGGTTTCAACAATTCTGGAGGCACTTATCGCGTTTTTGGGGCCTTCAGCAGGCTTCGGGACAGTTTCCCGAGGCTTCTGGGCCCGCTCCCCAACGTGCAGTCAGCCCAGGACGACGACGAGAGGGAGAGAATTGGAGATCGAGGTTTTCGGGCAGCTTTGCCCGTCGGCGACCTCTGGGGGCCTTCGCGGGATGTCCCGGGTACATCTGGAGGCCACCAGAGGATCTCTTTTGTTTCGTGTTCTTCGGCGTCGCGTGTCTCTTCTCGGGAGGATCTCGGCCCCTGTTCCTTGGGGCAGGCTTTTCATCCCAAGTTGCTGTCTGATTCCAGAGGTCGTACTTGGGTGCGGCGCCAGTATTTAATTACATTGTGATGTTACCCACAGTGTCCGCAAGTATGCACAAGGAATTCAATCAGGTTGGCAATGGCATTACCGCTCCAAACAATGTCAAAGCTCTTGATTACAATGTCCCCAAAGGACAGCCATTAGACGGGAAAGGCGATGTATACATACAGAAATATATACATATATACATAAATACGCATACGTAGATACATAGTACAAACGTGCATACATACATACATGCATACATACATACATACATGCATGCATGCATGCATGCATGCATACATACATACATACATACATACGTGCATCCATACACACACACACGTACATACAGACATACATGCATACATACATAATATACATGCATACTCACATACGTATGTATATATATATACATATATGTACACTACAGGGCGCCCGATAGACAAGCACGTAATTACGACGGTGATCCTGGAATGTCCGCATCGATTACCGATCGCCCTCAAGCGAACGGCGGAATGCACAGGATGTCTTGATGTTACTTTCTTCCAAACAAAAAAGAATTGCATGAATTACTAAACGTCGTTCTGGAAGTTCCAGTATCACAATGAACAGGTCCAGACAGTTTGCGGTCGCATTGCTTAGTTTCGGAATGTCAAGATTATTTATAGTTGCCAGTCCTCGCGCGTTGAGCCCATCTTCATTATATGCACGGGCTCGGTATCGTCAAAAGCAGGCGCTAATGGTGCATGTTGCGGGCGCCAGCGCTATATATATATATATATACATATATCAAAAAGTGCGTGATGTTTCGCTGCCCATTTGCACCACACTTTTTGGTAACCTCCCAAGTCCTGATTCTAGAGGCGCCCAGGGGTTCAAAAGTGTCAAAACAAATTCAGTTGTGTTGTTTTATTGCGACGCGAGGGTGTCAGGATTCCCCCTTCTCTTGTATGCTTTTTCCAGTGTGTACCACGGCATGACCATCAGCTCTCGAAGGTTTGCGCGGATTTCTTGCTGCCCCCGTCCACCCGTGGTGGCGTTGGGGGGCGCCGCCAGGATGGGTCGAGCGCTGACCCAAGGAATCCGCGCGGACTTCTGAAAGTCCATGTGCACGCAGTTATTTAACATTCCTTGGCGTCGCTCGGATGTGTGCATGTTGTTCTCGGTGAGACCAATCGATGAGCATCAGCGAGTCGTCTTGCATCAAAAAAAACGCCCACGGAACCGAACCATGAACGGGGAATGGACGTCCGAGCGATGGCGAGAGCCACGCCCCTCCCCCCCCATCTTCGTTGTCCCCACCAGCCTCCCCCCGGGGCCAGGACCCATCTTGGGGGTGCTTTCAGATCTTCGCTTCCGGAGGGCATGCCACATGCCGCGGCGACGCGGAGCCGCGCGGAAGCCCAGCAGGAGCGACCACACACGCATTTGTCCTCTTGTCGGCGCTGCAGAGGTCACTAACTGCAGTCGGGGCGGTGACCTAAGGAACCCTGAACAAGGAACGAGGCCCCTTTTTTCCAGAAGTTAAACTTCGATTTCCGATCGAAAACACAAGGAAAACCTGAGGCAAGCTGTGAAACACTTACGGAACGCGGAGCCCCTCCCCAACGAAAAGGATTCCTTCTTCAGGGCCCCGATTGCAGCGCAAGCAATGCAGCGGGAGACAGTCTGAGTTGCATTGGGCGGGGCACACAGAAAGACATACACACTGCGATTCCAGAAGTTGGATCCGCTGCCGAGGGCCGAACTCCGAAAGCTTACGGTTATCATGTGTTTGTTCCCTATCTAGGCTCTGCCTAGAAGGGTTCTCACTCGGAGGCTTAAAGGGGCCGGGCAGTGTAACCCGCCCCGGGCGGTTCCCCCAGGATCCGCCCCGCGGTTCCCCCAGTGACGTTCCCTTAGCTTCGCGTTGCTTATCTCATCTCAGCTTATTTTCTGTCGCGTCAGGCTCCCCGAGGCAAGCCCCATGTTGAAAAGCAACCGTCTTGAAGTCGTAGGACCGTCGCAAGTCGAAAGTTTTTCCCTACCTAGGCTCTGCCCAGAAGAGTTCACTCTGTGTGCTTAAAGGGCCGGGCAGTGTTCCTCGCCCCGGGCGGTTCCCCCGGCATCCGCCCCGCGGTTCCCCCAGTTACGTCCGTTTAACTTAGCATTGCTCATCTCATCTTAGCTTAGCCTATTTCATCTTAGCTTAGCTTAGCTTCATCTTAGCTCAGGTTTATCTTAGCTTAGCTTACCTTCATCTTAGTTTCGCTGAGCTTTAGCATAGTAGAACACCGAATAGCATAGCATAACGTAGCGTAGCATAGCATAGCCCAGCATAGCATAGCATAACCCAGCATAGCATAGCATAGCGAAGCACAGCATAGCATAGCATAGCGCAGCACAGCACAGCACAGCATAGCACAGCGCAGCATCGCATAGCATTGCGTAGCAGAGCATAGCATAGCATAGCGCAGCTTAGCATAGCATAGCATAGCTTAGCATAGCACAGCGCAGCATGACATAGCATAGCTTAGCATAGCATAGCATAGCGCAGCATAGCGCAGCATAGCATAGCATAGCATAGCATAGCATAGCGCAGCATAGTATGGCATAGCATTGCATAGCATTGCAACTAATGCTGCTTTCCTAGGGGCTCCAACTTCTAGGTAGGGTCGCACTGGGGTAGTTATCCAATCGCGCTCCAGCGCGATTCCACCACCGCGATCGGTCGGGTGCCAAGGGAAAGGTCTTTGGATATTGGCACCCATGTTTGCTTGGAGCGCAGAAAAACGCACCCACTTGTTCCAACAAGTGACTTCGTGTTGGGCTCAGGCGATGCAATGCCCCGCAAGAAGCGAGACTGACGGAACATGGAATGGACCCCAGACATGTTGTGTATGTTGATGTTGATGTTGATGTTGTTGTTGGTGTTGTCAGTGACCCGGTGACAGCACCGTAGAGAGTATGAAAGCGGGACGCGTTCAGTTCAATCACCATTTGACGATGCAGACGGAGGGTGAGGATGATGAAAGCAGACGCATGCAGAAAAACGCGAAACCGCGGATGCACCCGCAAAATGCCAGGTAGGTCATGCATGTGCCGGAGTGCTAGGACAAATTCTAGACGTTTCGCGTATCCCCAGCCGCGCGGCCGGGGACAAGGGCCGCCACCGGCCCGCGTCGGATGACACCAAGGACGGAGAAGGTCGTGCCAACAAATCTCCAAGAGGCAACCCCGCGCGAGTGGAGATCTACGAAGCGCCCTGGAGGGACATAAGGATCACGCAGCCGCCCCGCGAAGACCCGAACGATCCCATGGAGGGCATCCCCATGTACATGTGTCCCGTAGCAGCTGCAGACGTTGAGAGGAAGGAACCAGTGCAGGATAAGGTAATACGCCTGCAAAAGACGCTGGGAGGAGCGTTCAATGGAATATGGGCCGCATGGGCGAAGAGGGCTGCCCTGAGGCAGGAGCTCAGCGGAAGCCAAAAGCACAACCCCAAACTGAACACAGTCCAGTCGTGCAACGAATTCCTCGAGGCATGGATTGACGCAGGGCACGACGCCTATAAGATGGACAGCGAGCTAGGGCTCAACGTCAACTGGGCAGCTGTCAAGGACAAGCACATGATGGTCATGCACCGCGACTCCCGCGCGCACGCTCAACGCGACTACGACAGCAACAGCAGACCCGCCCCATGGACAGCAGAGGGCAGAACAGCCACCGCTGCAGCCGCACATGACCGATGGGCAGGCGCCATCGGCTCAGCCACCCCCGGCCAGTGGCAGGACTGGCAGGAATGGAGCTCCTGGGGCCGGCAGAAAGCCCCATGGACGGACACGGACTGGAAAGGAAAGGGTAAGCGGTACTCCCCCAGGGGGGATGACCGGTACACGGACAAGCGGCTTTGGCCGTAATACTTTGGGGCGATATCCGCTGGGGCGGAGGTTACCCCACATCTCACCCAAGGCGCAGCATGGCTAGACAGGCCACACTGGATACGTGGACCCATCCCTGACATTTCACCCCCCTGTCAACAGGGCACCAGCCCGCTGGACTGACAGGTCCCGGGAACGCCCACTTTGTTGTCCAACGGCGACAGCCACCCATTCATTGGTGACGGGGGGACGACGGCGGAAGCAACCCCCCTGTGCGCCAGCGTATCGGCTTGTGTTTCAGGCCGCAGTTTTGGCAACATCGGCTCCAGCGGCGAGCAGCTGCGACCCCCGAGGACCCACAGTCAGGGACGCACCTTTCTGCAGGCTCACATCATCTGCGTTGGCTGCAGCCTCGGTGGGCCTTCTCTCGTTCGCACACCTTCGATCGAGACCACAGTGGCGATCAGCTGCGACCCCCACGATGTGTAAAAGAGATCCTAGCGGCGATCAGCTGCGACCCCCCAGATATGTAATGCAAGTTCTAGCGGCGATCAGCTGCGACCCCCAGGATGAGCCAAGAGGAGGGCCGCGGCCCCCGGCCCACGGCGGCAGGGAGCCTGGCCGAGGGGTGAGGCGTTGCGTCCCCTCTTCTCCCATCCCGGGCCCGGTGGGTGTCCCCCGCCCGTGGCCCCGGGGCTCGCCTGACGCTGCACTTGCGTCGGTGCTGAGGCCCTCCCCTCCCTGTTCTGGCCGTGGTCCGTGCTGCTCGTGGTCCTGCTCAGCACCTTCAGCGACTGTTATCACGGCCCAGGAGGGGCACGTGGTGTGCGTGTTGGCGCTAGGGCCCAGGGGAAGCGCAACGCGACGGTCTGAGTTGGCTGGCCGCCTCAGCTTCACGGCAGCGGGCTCCCCCAGGCAGGCAGCGCAGTCGACACCACCACCACCACCACCACCACGCGTGCCGCCCCCCACCCTTTCTCGTCCTCCGTCGGCGATGCTCCCCACGCCAGCGGAGTTCCTCTCGTCATGAGGCGGCACCGTGCAGTCGCGCTTTGGGTCACAGTCGCTCGTCTCCCCCCCGACACTGTGATGCGGATCGCTGCGCACTGTTTTCTGGTCTCGACCGCTCAGCCGCTCGGCTTGTGCAGGTCGGCCGCGGAAGTGTGGCGCCGCATCGGCGACTCACTTCGGGGCATTCTCATTTTCACCGGGCACAGCGGCCTGCCCATTGTGGTTACGGCTTCCGCGTCTCCGTGAGTCTGCCTCTCGAATTCTGGTCATTTTGTTCAGTGCATGTGCAGGTGCGAGCTGTCTGTCCGCCGACTCTGGCTGGCGGCGAATTGTCTTGCAAATTAGCCTCGCCCGTGGCCCGGACGTCGCCTCCGCGCCCTGACCGAAGTCTCGGGGCTGCTGACCAAAAAAGTATCCCCACCAGCCCATCCAGAAACGATGTCCAGGAAAGATGAGGTGATCAGGGAAGTGCGGGAGCAAAGAGGGGGACGGCCGAACCGTGCGAAGGAGGGAAGAGGAGAAGGAGGAGGCTGGATGGATGGATGAGGGAGGGGGGAGAAGGATGATTAATAGGATGAGGAGGAGGAGTAGGAGGAGGAGGAAGTGAAGGAGCAGGAGGAGGAAGGAGGAGCAGGAGGAGGACGGCAAGCAAAAGGGCCAGAGGTCTCTTGGATGCCTCTCGGAGCCTCTTGGGGTATCTCTTGGGCGCTTCTTTGTGGCCTCTTGGGACGTCTTGGGGGTCTCGTGGCGGTCCTGGGGGGCTCTTGGGCGTCTTGGGTGCCTCGTGGGGGCCTCTTGGGGCCGCTTGGGGTCCTCTGGGAGGTATCCTGGGGGCCTCTTGGGTTTGGATCTATTGGGGCCTCCTGGGCGCCTCTTGGGGCCATCTTGGAGGAACTCGATCAAAGAACAGGGGAGGAGTTTTTTTTAGCGTCGCCCCCCCAAGAGGCCAGAATGGGGCCAAAACCGAAGTAAAACCAATGATTTTGGCTTCCTCGCCCAGGCCGTTTTGCCCTGACCGCTCGCGACCGGTCCCGTCCAGGTCCAGGGGGAAATAGGGGGAGGGGTAAACACCTCCCCAAAGGGGAAGAAGGGGGGTGGGAGGGGTAAACCCCTCCCCGGAGGGGAAGAAGGGGGGTGGAAGAGGAAACTCCCTAAACCACCTACGCCCAGATTGCTGGTGGGATTGGCGCAGAATGCAGGAGGAGCGGGCCCGACGCACACAGGCATGTTTTCCTCCGACTCGTTGAAGTGCCCAATCGGCTGGTGAAACCATGGGGGGTCGCCCTCAAGGCGAATTCGCTTCCCTGTGAAGCAGCGTAGCAGAAGTGAGAGCCCCCACGTAGACGACGGCAGGACAGAAAAGCCAGGCGTAAATAGCTGTACAGAAGAGCTGCCAGCCAACGGAGAACGAGAGGGCGAGGCGACGGCCGGAACATGCTTTTGAACTCCGCCGGTGGTGGGGCACCCCAGTCGCATACAGTCGCGGTCCACAGTCCCTCCCTCTCCCTCCCACACAGTGACGCGCACAAGGATGTTGAGCTCCGCGCCGACACCGGCTCGAAGGACCTCTCCCCCCTCCCTCCTCTGTGAATTCTTGATGCATCTCACATTGCATGTTGCTCAGAAGCACCAGATTCCCGAGGCCACGGCCTCGCCCACCTGGTCTCAGCTAGGCCCAGACGGCGTCCGCAGCGGAGGTCGTATCGTCTCGTATCGGACGTTCGTACTGAATGCGCCACGCCGACTCAGACCCTGGAGGATCCCCCATCCAACGAGGGCGGCGGTGATACCCATGGCCAATCCACGATTGGAGCCCCAGCGGCTTCCAGACCCTGGATTCCGAATCCAATGGCTACTTACCCAGTGCTCTCGCCATACTAGGACGGGCTGCGTCGAAGGGAGTTGCCAGCTTGACGGTCCCCCGGCACGCGCTGTGCTCTATGCGGCTAGGTGGCGGCGCCGTCGCGAGTACCAGGGCGGGGGGCACGCTTGGCCCAATCGCCTCCTGGTCGATGCAGATCGGGAGTCGGGATGGGGGCAGACACATGCAGAAAAACGCGAGGGGGCCTGAAACACATATACACACATACGCACGCACACCCTCTTTTGTTCCCAATCATCCCGCGGTGTTGAGTCCTCGTTTTGAAGAGACAGTGCCCCGCGTCCTCCTCTCTTCTCTTCTCCTCTCCTCTCCTTCTCCTAGCAGAGCGCTGTTCGCTAGACGGGCGGCGTCCCCACGCTCCTGTACTCCTGTACTCCTCCTCCTCCTCCTCCTCCTCCTCATCCTCCCGCTTCTCCCTCCTCACAACCTTGCCTCAGCCTTCCGCATGTCGACCAGTTCGGCACACCCGTCACATGTTTCGTGGCCCCATGGGGAGTTCCACCGAAGGCCCCAGTGGCATGGTTAGCACTCCGCCCCCCCTGCACTTTGGCACACCTCTCACACATTTCGTGACCCCATGGGGAGTTCAACCGAAGGCCCCAGTGGCATAGTTCGCATGCCGCCCACCCCCCACTTTGGCACACGCCTCACACGTTTCGTGGCCCCACAGGGAGCTCCACCGAAGTCTCCAGTTGCATGGCTCGCATGCCGCCCACCCCCCACTTTGGCACACGCCTCACACGTTTCGTGGCCCCATGGGGAGCTCCACCGAAGGCCCCAGTGGCATAGTTCGCATGCCGCCCCCCCACTCCACTTTGGCACACGCCTCACACGTTTCGTGGCCCCACAGGGAGCTCCACCGAAGTCTCCAGTTGCATGGCTCGCATGCCGCCCACCCCCCACTTTGGCACACGCCTCACACGCTTCGTGGCCCCATGGGGAGCTCCACCGAAGGCCCCAGTGGTTCGCATGCCGCCCCCCCACTCCACTTTGCCCCAGTTGCATGGTTCGCACGCCACCCCCCTCAACTTTGGCACGCCCATCACACGCTTCGTGGCCCTATAGGAAGCTCCACCGACGGCCCCAGTGGCATGATTCGCATGCCGCCCTCCCTCCACTTGGGCACACCCCTCACACGTTTCGTGACCCCATAGGGAGCCCTAGCGGCACGGTTCGCATGCCGCACCTCTTCCATGTTGGCACTTTTTCCGCACATCCCGTGGCCGCATAAGGAGCTCCACCGAAGGCCCCAGTGGCATGGTTCGCATGCCGCCCACCCCACTTTGGCACACCCCGCACATGCTCCGTCGCACCACAGGGAGCTCCACCGAAGGCCCCTGCGGCATGAACCGCATGCCGCCACCCTCCATTTAGGCACACCCCGCATAGGTGTCGTGGCCCCTATAAGGGAGCTCCACCGAAGGCTCCAGCGGCAGTGCCCGCATGGCGACATTGCAGCATCATGCGGCGCGCCTTTCGCGCGCGTCGTGCCCTAGCGGGATCCACCGCCGAGGGCAGATCTCACAACGGCGGTATTCACAAATGCATACAGCTGGGCCCTTCGCCAGGCTGGTGTTGGCCGTCGCGGCCACGCGGGCAGCGGCGCGGCGTAAAGAGCAGCAGACACGCACGCACACAAACACACACACACACACACACGCACACACACACGCACGCACGCACGCACGCACGCACGCACGCACGCACGCGCACACGCACACACAAACACACACACACGGACACACACACACACACGCACACGCACACGCACACGTACAGGCACACACACACACACATACACACACTAACACACTCAGACACCCACATAAACACAAACACACACACACACATACACGCACACACACATACACGCACACACACACACACACATGCGGACGCGGTTGATGCCTCCATCTTGCGTACTGGAAGCAAGGAAGGAAGGCAAGAAGAGAAGGAGAACGGCAGGCAAATCAGACGAACGCTCCAACGCATACACATTCACACACGCACATACACACAAGCACACACACACTCGCACACACTCTTTGGGCGTCGCGGCCACGCACGCGGCGACGCGTTGTCGTTCAAGTCCGGCGGGAGCGCTCGGGCCAGGGCAGTTCACGCAGCGTGGAGAAGCTGGATCCACCCATAGGGGATCGACAGCATCACTTGCGAGGTCAAGGGTCGAGGGGAAGAGGAAACGAAGGCGGGCGAGGGGTGCAGGGAGGTGAGGGCGGCGTTGAACCAGTGTGAGGCCAATCCATTCGCGTTACCAGCGTCGCCGCATTGCGGAGGGTTGGGAAGGTGGCGGGGCGTGCGATGGAGGGTTGGGCAGGTGGCGGGGCGGTGAATGGACGGTTGGGGGGGTGGCGGGGGTCTGGGAAGGTGGCGCGAGGGACGCAGGGAAGTGGAGGTCAGCAGCTTGAATTCAATAAGCAATAAATTCGGGCGCCAAGAGCGCCGCGTAGCGGGATCAGCAGATCGCCAACAGTATGACAAAGGAACAGTGCACCAGTGACGGCCGAGGCCAGGAAGCGTGGCGCAGTGGAAAGGCTGCAACAGCAGGTGGCTACACACACACGCACACTTGACAAGGTCATGGGACCTTTCTGGTTTTAGGAACATAGTGAAGCAAATCATGATTGAGTGCATTTGGAGGAAGGTTGCCAGGTTCGATTGCGTAGTCGACGACGGTGCACACGAATTTGGCGATAGTGTACACAATTTTTGCGACGTAGAATCAACCAGGAGTGCACACTACACACATAACAAAACTGCACGCTGGAGCTGCGTTTTCACACTGGCACATGGGGTCTTCGTTGGCCAGCGTCCCAGATGCCAACCGCTGGACCCCCTCCGATCTTACACTCGCGTGAGGAAAAAGCTTACGGCAGACACACACACACACACACACACGCTCGCGCACACGCACGCTCGCGCACACGCACACGCACACACTTTTGGGCGCACGCGGGCGAGGCGAAGAGACTCGGCCGTCCAGCGTTGCGCGCGCAGCGCAGCGGGCTATGACGCCAGGCTCGGAGAAGGTGAGACGGGCTCAGTCGCCAGCCCCTCACAGGCAGCAGCGGGGGGAGGGCGGCGGGCAGCGGTCATTCGCGGGGAACATCCACACACACACACACTCTCTCTCTCTCTCTCACGCACGCACGCACGCACGCACGCACGCACGCACGCACGCACTCACGCACACACACACACACACACACACACACACACACCGCACGCACACACGCACACACGCACACACGCACACACGGGCTCTTCTTTGGCCAACGCGCTCATGGGTTTATCCACCTTGGGCTTTTCGGCTGGGCCCTCGTGGCCCGTCACTCGGTACAGTGGTGAGTGGCCCTGGCGCCCCCTGTGGTGCCGCCTGGTGGCGCGGGGGCGCATGACCGACGCCCGAGTTTGACGGTCATCCCTCGGGGCCCCGCGGTCCTCCATGAGGTTCCAAAACTTGCACGCTTACACGCGCACGCAACGGCTGCAGCGTCATCGCCGCCGCGGCGTCCTGGATTGCCGTACACCCCCCTCTCTCTCTCTCGGGCGTGTGGTACTGGGGGGGGACCTGGATGGGGGGTGAAGAAAAGGGCCTTGAAGGGCCCCATTTAGAGACCTGTTCTCCCCCCCGTGGAGGTCACCCCCCATTTACCACCCGCCCGACCCTCCCCTGCGAGGCACGCGCTGACGGTGCTGACGAGCGGCGCCGAGCCGTTGGGCGCGAGCATGGACCTCTTCGGATTCTCGCTCAGCGAGGGCGAGGTCCTCGGTGGATGAGCGGCCTGCCCCTCCGCTTCCACTCTTCCTCCGCCCAGCCCTGGTCCCTTCTCCTCCTGCCCTTCCCTCCTCCCCCCCTTCCTCCCTCCTCCCCTTCTCCTCAGCCCTCCTTCTCCTCCTCCTCCTCCTCATCATCATCATCCTCCTCCTCCTCCTGCTCCGCCTTCTCCCTCCAGGTTGGCGTCCACCCTCCTCATCCCATTATCCTCCTCCTCCTCCTCCTCTTCCTCCTCCTCCTCAGGCTTAGGCTGGTGGCTCCAGGGTAGTTAATGACGCAGCCCTCCTCCTCATCATCATCATCATCATCATCATCATCATCCTCATCATCATCATCATCAGCAGCAGCATCATCAACATCATCATCAGCAACGTCATCACCACCACCACCATCATCATCATCATCATCATCATCATCAGCAGCATCATCATCATCGCCATCATCAGCATCATCATCATCGTCATCATCATCTTCACCATCAGCAGCAGCAGCATCATCATGATCATCTACACAATCCCCATGACCACCATCGTCATCATCAGCAGCAGCAGCATGTTCATCATCGTCATTACAGCAGTATCATCAGCATCCTGAACATCTTCATCATCCGCATCATCATCAACACCAGCAACAACAACAACAACATCGTCATCGTCATCATCATCGTCGTCATCATCATCGTCATCATCGTCACCATCACAATTATCAACAACAACATCGTCATCAGCATCGTCATCAGCAACAGCATCAACCTCATCTGCATCCTCATCATCATCAGCAGCATCATCACCATATTCATCAGCACTATCATCATCAGCCGCATATTCACCAGCACCCTCATCATCAGCATCATCATCCTTAGTCGTACCATCATCATCGTATTCGTAATCAGCATCAGCATCACCACCAGCATAGTCGCCAGTACCATTCACACCATCATCAGCAGCATCAGCATCTACAGCATCATCATCAGCACCAGCATCATCACCATCACCATCACCTTCGTCATCATCACCACCACTATCATCATCACCACCATCATCATCACCGCCAGCATCGTCGTCATCATCAGCAGCATCACCATCATCATTATCAATATCACCAGCATCATCGGCACCATCATCAGCAGCATCATCATGATCGTCATCAGCACCACCACCCTAAACATCACCAACACAACCATCACATTCGTAAGCATCATCATCATCATCATCTTCATCATCATCATCACCATCATCATCATCATCAGCATCACCAACCTCATCGGCAGTAGCAGCAGCATCATCATCAGCAGCAGCATCATCACCCCATCCCTCCTCCTCCTCCTCCTCCTCCTCCTCCCCCTCAACCCCCTCCTCCTCCTCCTCCTCCTCCTCCTTCTCCTCCTCCTCCTCCTCCTCTCCTCCCCCTCCTCCTCAGGCTTAGGCGGGTGGCTCCAAGGTAATTGGTGACCCAGCCCTCCTTCTCTCCCTCCTCCTCATCAGCATCAAAAGCATCATCAGCAACATCATCACCACCACCGCCATCATCCTCATCAGCATCAGCATCAGCATCATCATCCTCATTATTATCATCAGTCTCATCATCATCAGCAGCATCACCAACATCAACATCAACAGCAACAACATCCGCAGCAGCATCAGGATCATCACCATCCGCATCAGCTTCATCCTCCGCACCATCATCATCATCAGCCATCAGCAGCAGCATTAGCATCGTCATCATCACCATCATCATCATCATCAGCCGCAGCATCATCATCAGCATCATCAGCATCGCAATCAGCATCCGCATCACCATAATCATTGTCGTCATCATCATTCACATCATCAGCAGCAGCATCATCATCAGCATCATCAGCACCAGCATCACCACCCATCACCATCACCATCACCATCACCATCACCATCATCAGCACCACTATCATCAACACCACCATCATCATCACCACCAGCATTCTCAGCATCATCGTCATCATCAGTATAAACTTCACCACCATCATCATCAGCATCCTCATCATCACCACCACCCTCAACATCACAAATACCATCCTCACCATCATGATCGTAATCGTCATCCTTATACTCATCATCGTTATCATCATCTGAATCATCAGTATCATCAGCATGATCATCATCATTACCAACAACAACAACCTCATCAGCAGTAGCAGCAGCGACTTCAGCAGCAACGTCATTCCATCCCTCCTCCTCCTCCTCCTCCCCCTCTTCCTCCTCCCCCTCCTCCTCCTCCTCCTCCTCCTCCTCTCCTCCTCCTCCTCCTCCTCCTCCTCCTCGTTCTCCCCCTCCTCCTCCTCATCATCCTTCCCCCCCGCCCCCTTTCTCCACCTCCCCCTCCCCCATCCTCAGCCTCTCGATCCTCCTCCGCCCCCTCCTCCTCGGGGAGGAGGAGACTCGACGAGCAGATTCGAGGACGAAGGTCCGTCGTCGCGATTCGGCGCGCAGGGCCGGCCAGCTGCGAGCCGCGGGCCCGCCACGGACCCATGTTGGGACTTCTTGGGGTCCTCGCTCCGCGACGGCGGGGCCGCGAGGGAAGGGGACCTCGAAGGAAGAGCCAAAGGCCCCCTCTGTGCGGAAGGAAGGCCCCTCGATCGGCAGAGGCCCGGTCCGCCCGCCCTCGTACCAGAGGCTCGGTCCGCATCCCCTCGGGGAGGGGTCGAGGCCTCTGAGGCGCACGGGTGGACGACAGAGCACACCTTCGGCTCTTTGGACGGAGGGGTCCTGCTGTTCGTTCTTTTCGCCGCGCGGCCGCCCAGTTGTTCGGTGCCCGGGGCCGTCGGAGCTCGAGCTGGCAGGGACAGCCGACCCGGACGGACCCCTGAGCGGGGTTCGGGGACCAATCCTGAGCGGGTTTGGATCGGCAGGGACATGCGGATACGTACCCATCCATGGGTTTCCTCTCTTAGGGCCTCCCGGGTGGCCCTCGCCGCCACGGGCGGAGTCGCCCCAAAATCATCATCTCAGAACGCTTCCCAGGAAAGGTCTGGGGCGGAATCCCGATCTGTCCTCCTCCTCCTCCTCCTCCTCCTCCTCCTCCTCCTCCTCCTCCTCCTCCTCCTCCTTCTCCTTCTCCTCATCCTCCTCCTCCTCCTCCTCCTCCTCCTCCTCCTCCTCCTCCTTCTCATCCCTCTCATCCCTCTCCACCTCCTCCTCCTCGTCCTCCTCCTCCTCCCCCTCGTCGTACTTCTCCTCCTCCTCCTCCTCCTCCTCCTGCGACCCCGCGGATGCGCGGCGGTGATTTCGCAGATGCCCCGCGCGGAGCGTGTCCGCGCGATCGCGTATCCGCGGGATCGCGCCTTGGTATCCTGACCGCGAGGGCGTGGATGCGGATACGTTCGCCGCTCGCGAGTCCGCCCGATCCCCCCGCGAGGTCTCGAAGCTCGACGCGCTGAAGCGGGACCAGGTCAGCGGCGTGCGGGGAGGGGCGGCGGTGGAGCTCGCGTAGCTTGCCCTGCACGCTCCAGGTCTTGGGCCTGGAGGAGTGACCACGGTGAGAGGTCCCAATGGCACGGAATGCACGGTCGCAGCTCCTTCCTTCTTTCTCTCGGCGGCGAGCGAAGTGAGGCAGCGAGAAGGAGAGGGCCTTCTCAGGCGGCGGGACTTCTCAAAAGCCCTCGCGCCTTCTGAGAAGTGTTCTGCGTCTTCGGGGGAGGCTTAGGAGCATGTTGAGAACGCCGCGGGACGTCCGAGCCTTTAGAGAAGGCCTTCTCCTTCTCACTTCCCTCGCGCTCCGCCGATTCTCGTTGCGTGAGAACCGACCCGTGCCAAACCTCCTGGTCGGTTTGGGAGCTTACCGCGGCCATCGCGGCGGCCACGCCTTGGGGCAAGGTTTCCGTCAAGGAGTGGCATGCCGCTTGCCCGGGCCAACCCCCGCCCTGCCATGCAGACGCGGCTCAGAATTCACAGTGCAGCGACAGGGGGCTGTAGGCTGATGTCAAATTTGGGCAATCTTGCGATTTTTGGTTAGAGTTATGATGTTCCAACCTACTTTAGCCTTGATCACCAGGAAGAGTTTCGAGTACCAGAAAAAGTACCGAATTTCGAGGGTCTTCACTTGTCAGGCCCTGGGAGACACTCGCCCGACACTGTTTCGACACTGTTCCGACACTCTTTCGGCACTTTTCCGGGTGCTCGAAATTGTTTCTGGGATGTGGTCCTTAAGTACGATGGGAGCAACGCAAGGCTAGAGTCGATGATCACGCAACCTCCTTCGTTCCCCTCAGGGCCAGCGGTCTGGTGGCCCGTGCACTTGGGGTGCTCGGGCCAGCTGGTGCGGCCCGGCCACTGCGTCATTGCTTGGTGACGGGCGGTACTTTCACCGCCCCGGCTGCGCTGAGAGGGCAAGCACTGGTAGGCTGATATCGGGCCAGGCCCACAAGAGGGTGCGCCATGGAGTCAGGAGGGAGATAAACACAGACACAATGAATCGTCGACTCCCAGGAGACTATGGAAACAACTACGGGAAGTGGGGGGGGACGAAAAAACCAAGAATGCATGGGAAGATATGGGGAATCCTGCTACTTGTTTCCTTTTGTTTGTTTGTACCTTGGCCCCTTCATACAGGGTGGGCCAGGGTCGTGGCACGCGCTTGCCCTCGAGGCTTCCCTCCCAGAACGGGTCTCACAACTGCGCCTGGAACGCAGGTGTGGGCTCGCACGCTTTCCCCCGGGGCCGTGGGCGACCCGAGAAGGAGGAGGAGGAGGAGGAGGAGGAGGAGGAGGTGGAGGATGGGGAGGGGGAGGAGGAGGAGGAGGAGGAGGAGGAGGAGGAGGAGGAGGAGGAGGAGGAGGAGGACGGGTCGCCTAAGCCCTTCGGAGAAACCCTCCAGGTGGGCTTCAGATCCTGACGACATTCGAACCGTAGAAGTAAGGATACCTCTTCGCTCGAAAGGGTCTCGGCGTTTCGTGCCCCCCCCAATCCCCTCGAGCAGAGACCCTTGATTTGCAAGTCTGACCTGGGGGGGGTTTGTCTGAGGACCTCCACTGCCCGCAGCAGAAGCCTGGCTGCGCTCCCCATCCGACGTTCCCCTTTGGGGCCTGGCCAGTAGATGGCATTTGAATGCCTGACCAGGGAGCAGGCCAGCCACAACTGGGGGAGCTGTGGTCCTTACCCCCTGGGGGACCCGTCGATTTCGACACCCCTCTCGAGAGATCGTCGATGCGATGGGTTCCCACAGGGGGGTAAGAACCACAGCTCCCCCAGTTATGGCAGGTCGACCAGGGAGAGTCAGGCTAAAGAGCGCGGGGCCGGATGCCTCACGGGCAGCACAGCGGACGCCCAACGGCACGATCGGGTGACCAAGTTCCGTCAAGCCCTCCGGACGCGCAGCGCCACCGGGCACGGCTGGTTCTTTTTCTCGGCGTCATTTTTTTCCCCCGCCTGTTTCAGCTGACGGCGTTTGAATTCCCAGCGCTTGGCTCGGTGGGGTCAGCTCACAGGGCTCACCGCGGCCAACCAGGTGGCGGAGCGAGCACGCCGGAAGAGGAGCATAAAACGAGGAACGCTCCTTGCCGTGTGGGGGGGGGAAGAGCAGGAGGAGGAAGAAGAGAAAGTGGGATGCCTCAGGTATTGCTTGCCCTCCTCTTCCTCCTCGACCTCACCGTCCTCCTCATAACACCCGTGGACTCCTCGATGCCCCGCCGCTCTTGCTGCGCCTTACCTGTCGCCCCAGCCCCTGCGGCGCTCAAAAGTCGCTTCGTGGCCCCAGCAGGGGCCCAAGAGGGGCGAAGAGAGGCAAGGTGAAGAGGGAGGCGAGGAGAAGAGGGAGGAGTATGGAGAGGGAGGAGGCCTCTGGAGGCCTCTGCGAAGGCCATACACGGGCCCAAAACGGCCGAAAGCTCAGATCCTCGGAGGGAGCCTCGGCTTTCGAGCTTCGAACCTGGCGGGGGGGAGGCCGGGCACCCAGAACTGAGAAAGACGATTATCGGGTCGGGAGGATGGGGTTGGGAAGATACAAGGCACGACTGTGCAATAAGCACCTTCAACATCCGCGGTCAGATTGGTGCTGTGAACATCATCTCTCCCAACCCCATCCTCCGAACCCGACGACGGTCTTTTTCAAGAGCCAGCCCCGGGATCGGCGGCGAGCCCGGCGGGAAGTGAGAGGGGCGCATTCTCTAAAGGCTCGGAAGTCCCCCGGCCTTCTCAGAGGTTGTCTTCGGAGCCCTCCCCGAGGACGCAGGAGACCTCCTCGGAAGGCCAGAGGCCTTCTGAGAGGCCCCACCGCCTCCCGAAGAGGCCTTCTCCTTCTCACCTCCCCCTTCGCTCGCCGCCGACCGGAGGCCGAAAATGGCGCAAGACTTGAGTCGGGCATGTCCCTCTGCGTAAATGAAGGCTTGTAATTCTCTAGCCACCGTCAAAACATGATATGGGGACGATTGTTATATTCTTTGTGCGAGTGCTTGATTATTTTTGGTCTATGTTTTATCTGTCTTTCAAAATCCGCCTTCAGGAGGACATGCGCGACCTAACTATAGGCTTCCTAGATGGAGTCTGTGTAGATGGAGTCGAAGGATCGCTCCGCATCGCCGATGCACCGGCGATGCGACTCGATGTGGATTCATCGCCGATACATCACCGGTGCGGCGGGATCCTCCGTCCCCACCCACTCGGACCCCATCTAGGAGGCCTAGACTACCGTAGGGACAGGCGGGACACCCCGAAGATGCAACATTGAGGGGGAGGAGGCTCGCCTGCAGGGCGAGCCACAAGAGACCCACCCCCGAGAACCCAGGACGTCCATGGATTTTCGGTGCGGAAAGAAACGTCACGCTCTGCATCGCAAAACAAACGCCATCGAAACCCCAGAAGCCCACAGGGCACCCTGGAGGCACGCGGACGTCTCTATGCTGGTCGAGGCGCCGCAGGA
>CAUYUJ010012781.1:262118-277118 GCA_963575745.1 Prorocentrum cordatum
AGGAGGAGGAGGGAGGAGGAGGAGGAGGAGGAGGAGGAGGAGGAGGAGGAGGAGGAGGGGGAGGAGTGACCCTCAGCCGGAGTGACCTTTATGGTGCGGTCCCATTGGGCCTCTCAGAGCGTGGAGGCAGCGATGCGGTGGCAGCGGCCCGCGCGCGGGGTTGTGCGGCCTCCCCGCGCCGCCCCCCCGCTCCCCCCCGGAAGGCCGCGCACCACATGCCACTCGTGCCTTGGGGTCGAGTCAGGCACGTCCCTCTACAGGAGGAATATGCAAAAATAGTCCAGAGATCGTCTGAGGACGCTTTGCTTGATTGTGCTTGGACCGTTTTTGAGCTCGGCCTCCCCGCGCCCCCCGGAAGCCGCGCACCACGGGTCACTCGTGCCTGGGGTCAGGTCGGGCACGTCCCTCTGCAGGAGGAGTATTCAGAAATAGTCAAGAAATAATCTGGAGGCGGAGGAGAAGGAGGAGGAGGAGGAGGAGAAGGAGGAGGAGGAGGAGGAGGAGGAGGACGCGGAGAACAGCAGAGATTACGTCGCCGGAGATCTGGGCAGCTATGCTCTCTCTCTCTCTGTCTGTCTCTCTTTCTCTCTTTCTCTCTCTCTCTCTCTCTCTTGGCGGCGCGCACGAGGGGGGTGTGGTGCGCGAGAGGGGAGGCGGCCTTCTGTGAGAAGCCCCGGCGGACTTCGAAAGAAGCCTTCTCAGGCTTGGGTTAAGTCGGGCACGTCCCTCTACAGGAGGAAAATTCAAAAATAATAAAAAATAGTCTGGGGACGGTTTTTCGATCATGTTGTGGCGATTTGTGAAAAGTGTTGGACGATTGCTTATGTTTCGTCCAAGATCCCCCTGGGGGGCATGCCCGACCTAAGATTTAGGCTAAGATTTGGGCCTCGCGCAATGGCGGGACGAGGAATGCGGGGAGCAGCGAGGGCTGCAGTCAAGGGGCCCTTCGGGGCCCCTGCAGGGGCCCTGCAGGCCCCAAAGAGGGCCCGAGAGGTGCACCTCTCTTCTCCCCCCCCTCTATAGTTAGGTCGGGCCTGTCCCTCTACAGGGGGAATATTTAAGAATAGGCAAAAAATAGTCAGGGGACGAATGTTTGACTTTTTTCGCCCATTCGGGGGGTATTTTTTGAGTATCTTGCATTTTTCGCCTAAGAGCCCCCTGTAGGGGAACACGCCCGACTTAACTCTATAGCCCGCCCATGGAGCGACGCCCGAGCAGAAGCCCCTGGCCCTTCCAAGAAGCCCCCCGTCTTCTCAGAAGCCCCCCGCTTCGTCACAAGGCCGCCCCCCTCGTGCGAGCCCCCTCGTGCGCGCCGCCAGCCTTCGCTGGGCTCCTGTGCGCGGGTCTGGGGGGAGGAGACCGTCGAGGCAAGAAGCACGGGGACCATGACCAAGATGTCGCGGGATCTAGTCGATGCCGACCTTGGTCATGGCCCATGCCGGCCGCCTCCGATGCGCGAGGATCCTCCACGGGCTGACGCTGACCAAGACCAGCGCTGACCAAGAGCAGCACGACGTTTCTGCATTCGCCCTGGTCCCCGCTTGCTTCCCCCCCCAGTGGCCCGCCAGTACTCGAGCCGCCGTCTGGATCGGGGCGCGCCCTGTCGAAGGCGGCTCTCCAGGTGGGGCGGCCGTGCCGAGGCTCGACGGCTGGGCGGTGGCGCTAAGGACGTGCTCGTCCCTGCGCGCAGAGCGGCCAGCTCGTCTGGCGCGACCGGCGCGGCCGCGGTGGCGATGGCCGCTGGGGACTTCCCAACGCGTCTCGCAGGCTGCGCTGACGCGCGGGCACTTCAGTGCGAGTCAATGACGCGGGCGGGCGCGGTGTCACGGCGACGTCGACAGCTGCAGGCACAATGGTGATACAGCTGGCACGAAGGGTCAGACAAGTCATGGTTTCGGAGGCGTACCCTTATGTTCCTCGACGGTGGGCTCTCCACCTTGGCGTGCTCTTCGCGTGGGATACCTCAATGGTTCCGTGGGCTTTCTGCGCAGGGGCCCGTGTTCTTTCAAGGGGGGAAAACCACCCAGACCAGACAATTGGCGTTTACTAAACGGCCTTGGGAGTTTACTAAACAGCCCTGCCCTGTTCGATTCCTTTTTTGGGCGCGTTTACTAAACGGCCTCGCGTGCTGGAGTGGTTATCATGGGGGTGGATTTTCTGCCCTTCATTATTGATCCACGTTCTCATGACCTTGCTTCGACTGACGCAGCGATGCTGTCGCTGCCCTTCGGGCTGTCTCTTGGTCACGGTCCCCTCGGCGGGCCCCCCCCTGGCCGGCTCCCCGCCCCCCCGCCATCGGCAGGAGCTGCGTCTCTCCAGCCAGGAGCGCCGCGAGGTTGCCGCGCGCACGCGGCAACTCGAGGAGGACCGCACCGCGCGCGGGGGACAAGACGGGTCCCTGAGGGAAGCGTTCCCGAGGTTTTTCGCAGCCTCTGGGCTTCGTGGGGCCCCCCCACGGGCCTCCGGGGGTGTCAGGAGACGACGCAGGATGAGGAGCTGGTATTGGAGGGGGGGGGCCCAGGGTCCAGACCCCGTTTCCCGCAGGACCAGTTTCCCCCCACTGAGCTGCGCTGAAGCCGGGCATGTCCCTCTACAGGAGAAATCTTCAAAAATAGTACCAAGAATAGTTTGGGGACGATTTTTCTAGCATTTGCTCAGTATTTTCGCGTATGCTTCACAATTGTTATCTGTCGTCCAAAATCCGCCTGTAGGAGGACACGCCCGACCGAACGTTGCCCCCACGCTGAGCTGCGCGTCGTGGAAGATCGCGGCGGGAGGCGGTTGGCCGCTTTTTCTGCTTGTGGGCGCCATTTCCGGGCCCCAAGGCTCGCCAAATTATCCCAGTGCGACCCTACCTAGGAGTTGGAGGATCTAGGAAAGCAACATCTATATGAAGCTAAGTAAAGCTAAGATGAAGCTAAGCTAAGATGAAATAAGCTAAGCTAAGCCTAAGTAGGGATATACACCCATGCTATGATATGCGATGCTGCGCTATGCTATGCTACGCTATGCTATGCTGTGCTCTGCTATGCTAAAGCTCAGCGAAGCTAAGATAAATATAAGCTAAGCTAAGATAATACTGAGGTAAGATGAAGCTAAGCTAAGGTAAGATCTAATAAGCTAAGCTAAGATGAGATAAGCAACGCCAAGCTAAGGGAACGTCACTGGGGGAACCGCGGGGCGGATGCCGGGGGAACCGCCCGGGGCGCATTCCACTGCCCGGCCTCCAAGCCTCAGAGTAAGAACCCTTCTAGGCAGAGCCTAGGTAGGGAATAAATATGATCATTAGGACGGAAACAAGGGTTGACCCCCGGAGGGGGGAGGAGGAGGAGGCGGAGGAGGAGGCGGAGGAACGCGGCACGAGGAAAAGGAGGAAGAGGAGGAGGAGGAGGAGGAGGAGGAAGAACCCGGCACGAGGATGATTTGAAGGAGGAGGAGGAGGAGGACGAGGAGGAGAAGGGAGGAGGCAGGAAAGGAGGAGGGAAGGAACGGACGATGACAAGGAGGATGAGCAGTTGGGCTTCGGAGATAGGAAGTTGTGAGAGGTTCTTGAAGGATGACGAAAGCCATCTTAGGGGCTCTCTTGCGGCCCGCGTGGGGCCTCTTGGAGCACCCTCGGGGCCCTCTTAGGGCTCGGTAGGGTGGTCTGAGAGGCCTCGTGGGGACATCTGGGCCCCCATGACTCTAAAAAAATGGGGGAAGGTAATTCAGGTCCCACCCTGGGAGGCTCAAAAATGGTGTCTTGGGACCCGCTCGGGCCGCTCCTGGGGCCTTCCTGGGTGCATATTGAGGTTCTCTCGGGGCCACATGGAGGCCTCCGAAGCCCGTAGGAAAGGAAAAGGCGAGAAGGCCAAAAACATTGGCTTTCCCTCGGTTGTTGAAGGAATCAGGCGTCTTGGAGGGTGCCTGGGAAGGCTCGAAGGGCACTGGGAACGGTCTTGGGCCCGTCGTGAGGCGTCTTCGAGGTATTTCGGAGGTTATCTTGAACCATGTTCGGCTATCTTGGACCACCTTGGAGGCCATCTTGCGCTCTCCGAGGCCCTCTTGGAGCCATCTTGGGCCATCTTGGACGTTCTAACCTGAAGTAGGCCCTGTCCCTCTACAGGAGGGAAATTCAAAAATAGTCAAAAAGTAGTGTGGGGACGATTTTTTGTCCTATGTTTGACTATTGTGGTGCATTGTTGTGTTATTTGTTGTCCAAAGTCCGCCTGTAGGAGGACATGCCCGACCTAACGTTGCCCCCACGCTGAGCTGCGCGTCGTGGAAGATCGCGACGGGAGGCGGTTCGCCGCTTCTTCGGCTTGTGGGGGCCCTTTCCGGGCCCCAAGGCTCGCTAATGAGATATTGTCATTGGGACGGAAGCAAGAGTTGGCCCCCGGAGGGGGAAGGATGGGGAGGAGGAGGAGAAGGAGGATGAGGAGGAACGCGGCACGAGGAAAAGGAGGAGGCGGAGGAGGAGCAGGAGGAGGAGGATCTTGGGCCATCTTGGACACTCTGACCCCTTCCGGCCCCCCCCATCCAAGGCCCAGGGGAGGGGGGGAGGGGGGAAGCGTCGAGGCCCCATTTGCCCGCAAGCCGTCTCGCTCAACCCCAGCTGGAGGGTTTCTCCGAAGGGCTTCGGCGACCCCTCCTCCTCTTCCTCCTCCTCCTCCTCCTCCTCCTCCTCCATCCTCCTCCTCCTACCCCTTTCTCCTCCTCCTCCTCCTCCTCCTCCTCCTCCTCCTCCTCCTCCCTCTCCCTCTCCTCCTCCTCCGCCTCCTCCGCCTCCTCCTCCCCCTCTCCCTCCTCCTTCTCCTGCATCTCCGTCTCCTCCCTCTTCCTCCTCCTCCTCCTCCTCCTCCTCCTCCTCCTCCTCCTCCTCCTCATCCTTCTTCTTCCTCCTTCTTCCTCCTCCTCCTCCCCCTCCTCCACCTCCTCCTCCTCGGGTCGCCTACGGCCCGGGGGGAAACCGTGCACCCCCGCCCGCCCTCCCAACACATAGGTGACACCCGAGGGAGTCTCGGCACATTGCTTAGGAGCGCCACGCATGCCATGTGCGGCACGGGTCCCAGCTGCACCAGGCACCTTGGAGGCCCAGGCGAGCCAGGCGCGCCAGGTGCGGCTCGTGCTGCACGTTGAAGCAATATGCCGACCCCCCCGCCGTCCTTATCAAAAGCCGTGCATTCGGTATTGGTTTGGCAAAGTGCATTCGGTATTGGTTTGGCTTGCGCGCCGCGAGCAATATGACGGCACCCCCGCCGTCCCTGACAAAAACCCAGGCAGAGTATTCGCGGGGCGCTTGCGCACGCTCCAGATGTGGAGGCAAAGTGCACTCTGTAGCGTTGTTGACAAGGATGGTTGGTTTGCGCACAGCGAGTAATATGACGGCACCCACGCCGCCCCTGACAACAACCTAGGCAAAGTGGTCGCGGGGCGCTCGCGCATGCTCCAGACGTAGAAGCAGCGTGTATTATGTATTGCTTTTTTGACAGCGATGGTTGGACTGTGCGCAGCGAACAATATGACGGCACCTCCGCCGTCAGTATCAAACAAATTTCAAAATGGTCGCGGGGCGCCCGCGCATGCTCCAGATCTGGAGGCAGAGTATATTATGTTTTGTGTGATAGGGATGGTGGGGGGAGCATGTCTCGGGTTGGCCCACAGTCGGGTGGGGGAGGGGGCGTATATTAATATGGAGCACTTGTAAAGCGCCCCACCGAGCAGGGGAAGGAGGGTTGCGGTAGAACTTGTGTTCGACAAATGTTTGCGGCGCTAAGGCGAGAGCCATACTTTGAAAAGGAACCGCCCTCCATCCGCGAAGCTGCTGCAACGCGTTATTAAATCGAACGCATCCAGCGCTCAGGTGATACCCTGGTTGTTTTGAGATGGAGCCGCCCTCTATTCGTGAAGCGGATGCAGAGTTTCAGGAGGCGCTAAAACGAGAGCCACCTTATCAAACGGAACGGCCCTCCACCCGTGAAAGTGTTGAACATTTTCAAGTTTCAGAATCACAAACGGTGAGGAAGTCTCAGGCGAAACGGCCAGCCCGCCCTCCCGATACGTCTGGAGGGGGTGCGACAGGGATGACTTATCTATCCAGCTGCTTACGGCAAGTCCCGCCACCGTGCCCGCACAGCATTCGCGTTGCGTCTTACGCGAGAGAGACGGGAGGCGCATGGAGGCCCCAACGTTGTTCACGATGACGATGATGGTGTGGTTGCTGATGGTGATGATGATGATGATGATGGTGGTGGTGGTAATGATGATTGAGCTCAACGGTGGTGGGGGTGATGATGATACTGATTATGTTCGGATATGTAACAATTCAGAGGGGTACCCCAGCAGGTATTCCCAGGGCCAGGCTGAGGACAGAGAATGAGTTCTTGCATCGTCGCCATATTTTGGCTCAAGAAAAATATCCCCTCCCATCCATCATCCGAGTTTGGGGGAGGAGGATTGCTTTGCATGGTAGCGCGGAGCAAGATCTGATCCACGGCATTTTGCTGAGTGACTCCAGGGAGTCACGGGTCAGCTTCCGCCATGGAGCAACAGGTGCAGCTGCAAGCACAGCAGATTGCCGAGCTGAGAGACCTGCTGCAGCGTCAATCGGCGGAGCTCCAGAGGATGGCCGCCGCACAACCAGCAGCACCAGCGCAAGCAGCAGCACCAGTGCCCCCAGCAGGGCCACGACGCATGGAAGGTATTCTGGACAGCAAGATAGTTGGGAAGGTCAAGCAGTTCGATGGCCAACGTTCGTCATGGAAGACGTTTGAGTTTCACTGGAAGGCCTACTTAGTGGCCAATGATTTTCGGTTTAGAAGGATGTTTCAGGCCATCGAGGACGAACCTGACGTGGCCATGCTGGTGAATGACGTGGGCAGTGTGAATAATCCAGATTTCGAGCCTCTCTCCAGCCAGCTGTACTTTATGTTGGTGCTGGCAATGCCAGAAGACAGCACGGGCGAGAGCATCCTCTCCAACACACTTGAGGGAGAGGGCGCCCTGGCATGGACGAAGCTGTTGAATGAGTACTCTCCCAATGAGCCAGGGAACATAGTCGGACAGTTCAGGAAGATTCTAGGTACGGTGTTCCCCAAAGATGCGGACATCGTCACGGAGATTATGAAGTTAGACAAGGAGATCGCCCGCTACGAGAAAGCGAGTGGCGAGACGGTCTCAGCGAACGTATCACGAGGCATCCTCCTAGGGGCTCTCTCAGAGGAACCCGATCTCCAGAAGCACTTGTTCCGCAACCTTCGGAGTTTGCCGACCTACGCCGACATGAGAGCAGAAGTGGTGAACGCCCTTGCAGCCCAGAGGAGTGTGCACGACGACGCTATGGACATTGGAGCACTCAAGGGCGGCAAGTCCAAGGGCGGCAAGGCGAAGGGCAGCAAGGGCGGCAAGGGCAAGAAAGGCAAGGGCTACGACTCCCAGAACGCCGAGAAGTGGTGCAGCTACTGTGAGAAGCCGAACCACGTACGCTCGGAGTGCCGCAAGAAGGCTGCTGATGATAGGAGACGGGATGCAGAGGAGGCCGCGACGAAAGCCAAGCATGACAAGAAGGATCGGCAGAAGCAGCGAAGAGCTCAAGCTAAGGCTGGAGCCTTGTCTGCTGGCACAGCACCGTCACTACCGACTACGGGGACGCTGCCGACGGCGCTGCCGACGAACCCAGGTGCGACAGGTACAGGGCCGTCGTGTGCAGCGAGCAGCGCGAGCACGATCCCAGTTGGTCTGCGAGCTTTGACATCGAGCTCGGAGGCCACATCCAGCACCCTCAACACCAAGTTTGTTTTCGGGCTTGAGGCGATCGAGGCCGAGGAGAGGCATGCGAGCATCGCAGCGGTCAGCCACAAGCCGAAGGATGCGATCATGATCGACAGCGGTGCGCAGATCTCGGCGATGCCCAGCCAGATGGTGTACGACGCAGGTTACACGATCCAGAGATCAAAGATCCACGAGCTGCATGCGATCGACGGGAGCAAGGTTCCCCACCATGGTCGTACCGACGTCAAGATTCGACGAGGAGATGCAGTCCTGCAGCTGGGCATGGAGGTAGCCGACATCGAGTACCCCGTCCTCTCCACAGACGCCATCACGAGGCGAGGCCAGTCTGTGTTGCACTCGCCGATGGGAGACTGGATTGTGGACGCTCCGATGCTGCCGCCCGAGGGCGCCGAGGTGATCAAGCTGAAGAAGGACCGCTCGGCCTGCTACTTGGAGTTCGACGAGCTGCTGAAGGACGGCCAGAACGCCGAGCAGAGCAAGGTCATGGCTGCGCTGCGACCGCAGGAGTTAGAGGACTCCGTGGGCATCTTGGCTGCAGCCCGCAAGAAGCTGGCACCCACGACTGCGCCGACGAGTTCGTCCGGGGCCCTGCCTCGAGTGCTTGGACCAGACCCCTCGGAGAACGTCACCCTGAAAGCGAAGGAGCTCACGAGACCAGGACAGCCGACGGCGCAGGAGAGGCGTGCCCATGCAGCACACCACCTGCCCTTCAGGCCCTGGTGCCCCGAGTGCGTGATGGGGCGAGGCCGAGAGCGACCTCATCCGAAGCAGCAGGACAGCCCTGAGCTCGACGCGGACCAGGTGCCGATCGTGGAGATGGACTTCTTCTTCGCAGCTACTGACGACATCGCCAAGAAGTACCCGATGCTCCACGGCTTCGTTGTGAAGCTCGTCGAGGCCAAGCGCATCCCCAGGGACGAGAGACGCACGATGATCCCTGTGCTGAACATCGTAGACGGGAGGTCGAATGCTATGGGCACACTGATGACGAACAAGACGGTTGGGCAATATAAGACTCTGTACGTGGCAAAGCTGATCGACTCGTGGGGTCATACCACAGTTGTTCTACTGACTGATGGAGAACCCGCTATCGTGGCCATAGCCGAAGATGTCAAGAAGCATCGGAGCCATGGCACCATCGTTCGTAAAGCCGCAGCGCATTCTCATCAAAGTATGGGACGCGTGGAAGGCGCCAACTCTCTGGCAGCGGGCCTCTTGAGGACCTTCCGGTTCGCGCTGGAGAAGCGGTTGGAAGTCACGATCGACGCCGACCACCCGATCCTACCCTTCGTGACGAACGCGATCGGCTGGTATATCACACGATTCCAGCCGCGGGAGCACGGAGGGTCCTCCTACAAGTTTCTCTTTGGCAAGGAGTACGATGGAGAAGTCGCCGAGATCGGCGAGCAGGTTTGGTATCGGATCGCTGGGCGGGTAGCCGGCGGTCAGGGCAAGTTCGAGGCCCGCTTTGCCAAAGGGGTGTGGGCAGGCAAGTCGGAGTTTGACGACCAGCACCTAGTGGTGGACTTGCAGCGCGGGCTCCTCAAGGTGCGCACGGTGCGTCGCATGCCCGAGGAGTTCCGCTGGTCCGAGGACCTGCTGAGGCAGATCAGCGTGACGCCCTGGGACCCCACACCAGCTAGGGCCAAGGAGATTGCGAGGCCCAAGGGCCTCTACATCACAGAGAGGATGATTGACAGACATGGGCCGACTTCAGAATGCCTCAAATGCTCCACAGGGCGAGGACAGCACTCCGACGCTTGCAGGCAGAGGTTTGAGCACATCGTCCAGGAGGAGCTCGAGCGGAGGCTCAAGACTGAGGGAGCCTCGCCAGCGACACCAGCGCCGCCTGGAGTGGCGCCTGGCACGCCCGTACCCGAGAGTGCGCCTGGTCCTAGTCAGCGCTCGCAGCCTGAGGACCGAGCGCCGGGCACACCGAGGCCAGGAGCGCAGGTGCAAGAGGCCACGGCGGACCAACCTCCCAGGAGCTCTGGCGGGAACATCCCCGACACGCCGATGGACACCAAGGACGACACGACTCGCAAGCATCAGGTCGAGGCTGCAGGATCCGAGGACCAGGGCGGCAAGCGCCAGAGGATCGAGCTTCTTGGTGTGAGGCCTGAGGTGACAGTCATCGCGTGCATGTCGGTGTGCGAGCTCGCGGTCTGCGAGGCGGACGACTCCGAGGAGTACGACCCCGTCTGGGACCCGATCCCCACGGCAGAGAGCCGATGCGACGGCAGATGCCCATCACATGGAGGACGGTGTGCACTTCGAGATGACCACCGTGGAGGCTGCGCCTGTCGGCTGTGCCTGATCCATGCTGCGCGCGCCGTGGAGGCCCCGAGCGCAGTGGTGGCAGGCCTGTACAGCATGTGGGCGGGCGGTCTGGATGACGAGGTTGAGAGCCCGCAGATGGTCCACTACGACTACTACTCAGGCGAGCCGTTGGACGAGGACCTCTACCAGGAGGGCAGGCGCGACGAGCTGGAGGCGATGAAGGAGTACGGTGTCTACACGGAGATCCCCATCTCTCAGTGCCAGCCAGGGGGGAAGCACGTCAGGGGCTTTCCGATCGCCCACATGAAGGGCGACAAGGTGCGCTGGAGGTTTGTCGCGACCGAGGTGAACGACAAGCACCGCGAGGACAACCACCAGGGCACGCCGCCGCTGATGATCATCAGACTGATCATTTCCCTCGCAGCATCCAAGTCTGATGCTGACGGCGTGCACCGTCGGCTGCTGCGTGTCTGGGATGTCCGCAAGGCGTTCTTCAATGCAGACTTGGACGAGCTGGTCTACGTGCATCCAGGTTGGGAGCTGTGTCCAAAAGGCTTCTGCTGGGTTTTGCACAAGGCGATGAACGGGACGAGGAAGGCCTCGCAGCTCTGGGGCGAGACGAGCAAGGCAGCGATCGATGACGCAGGAGGCAAACCGTTGAAGGGCACAGCTGGGACCTACTACTTCGAGAACTTAGTGGGTGACGGCATGGACGCCACGATGTGCTGCCACGGTGATGACTTCTTGGCGGAGGGCCACCGCGACACCCTCGACGCCATTGGCAACTTCCTGGAGGCGAACTTCGAGGTCACCGAGTCCGAGAGCATAGGCCCAGGTTACCCTGGAGAGCTGAACTACTTGAAGCGCATAGTGGGCTACACGAGTGAGTTGCCCGAGACCAGGATGCCAGGCTTCTACTGGAGTGCTGATCCGAAGCACGTGGAGGAGCTCATCCGCTGGGGCCACAAGTCGGGTTCCAAGGCTGCGCCTACCCCTGGAACAAAGGCTACGGGGGCAGGCATGAGGAATGCCCTGGACCCACTGCCCGTGGCCGAGGCCAAGTCGACCTCTTCAGCGGCAGGGCTGAGCCTGTATGTCTCGAGTGACAGGCCTGATGCTATGTTCAGCTCCAAGACGATTATGCAGCACGTCAGCAAGCCAAACGTCCTGATGAACGCACGTCTGCACCGGCTGTGCAGGTACTACGAGGGCGCACCGAGGCTGCTGTGGTGCTATGAGCTCCAGGACTTACCAGAGGTTCTCCGAGTGGACGCGGATGCCGACTGGGCGTCTACGACTAGCCTCTTCAGGACTTCGACCTCTGGGGGAGTTGTTCGTTTCGGAGGCCACACGGTCGAGGCGTTCGCGGTCAGCCAGGCAACTCAAGCGTTGTCGTCAGGAGAGTCGGAGTTCTACGCCATCGGGAGTGGAGCTGCAAGAGGTTTGCAGGCGAAGCACTTCCTTGGAGAGGTAGGCGTCACCGTGCGTCTGGTCGTGGCCAGCGACAGTGCTGCAGGCAGAGGGATCTGCCAGCGCCACGGTGTGGGCAAGGTGCGCCACCTCGAGTTACGGTATCTCTGGCTACAGGACCGTGTACGGTTGCGACAGCTGGAGTTGATCAAAGAAGCGACCACGGAGATGGTTGCGGACATCCTCACGAAGTATGTGGAAGCAGAGACCCTGTTTAAGCACATGGCGACCATGAACCTGCGGCTCGTGCCGCTCGGAGCAGTGGTAGTGAGCGCGCTGCTACCGACGGTGCGCGGCCAGGAGACGGTGGAGGGCGCCAAAGGCGCGCCCTGGCTACTGATTGTGATGGCTTTGAGCATAGCGTTGCTGTCTTTTCTAGTAGGCTGTTGTGCTGGAGCCAGAGCGGGCTCCACTGCGGTTTGCTATGAGCGTCCCGAGACGCTGAGTGATGACAGCGCAGCTCCTGAGCAGACCGCAAGCGACGGAGATGCGAGAGTGCAGCTAGTTCTTTCAAGGCTGACAGTGCCTGACCTACGAGCCATTGCTCGTGCGAACAAGATTTGCCTTGGGGTGGGCTATGTAAGGAAGCAGCGCCTGATCGAGATGATTATCTGTGCTGGCGCGAGCCCCACCTGCGAGCAGGCAGAGCGCCTAGAGAGCGTTTGTGCCGTTCTTTCCAAGGCTGGTCTGAGTTGTTTTGTGCAGCCACGCCTGCTGTTCACTAAGCAGGGGCTGGAGAGTCATTTGGTGCTGTTAGAGACGGCTTGCACGCCGTTGCGGAAGATCTCGGATTGATCACCGAGATTGGAAGCAGTGATGCAGTTTTCGGCCCTTCACCGCTCCATGCCTGAGGAGAGGTGTTCGGATATGTAACAATTCAGAGGGGTACCCCAGCAGGTATTCCCAGGGCCAGGCTGAGGACAGAGAATGAGTTCTTGCATCGTCGCCATATTTTGGCTCAAGAAAAATATCCCCTCCCATCCATCATCCGAGTTTGGGGGAGGAGGATTGCTTTGCAGATTATGATCAGAATGTGAGCGAGGAAGATGAGAAGTAGGCGGAGGAGAACCGTCACATGCGACACCTGTCGTCTTCACTTCTCGACGAGCTCTCATGAACATTACTTGGGCTGTCTTTGTAGTGATTTTGGCTCCTGTGGGGCAGACCTGTGGGTCCCTTCGGGCCCTCTTGGACCGTCTTGGGGCCCTCGTGAGCCGTCTCGGGGCTCTCTTGGGGCCCGTAGCCGTCTGGGTGTCCCTTGGGGCCCTCGTGAGGCCGTCTTGCGCCGTCCAGGGGTCATCTCAGGCCGTCTTGGGTCCCTCCCAAGGCCATCTTGGACTACCTTCAGGTTCTCTTGGGTTCATCCTTGGCCTTCCAGGGTCCGCTGGGGTCGTCTCGAGGCCGTCTCGGAGGCCTTTGGGGCTCTCTTGGGGCCGGCCTGGGTTGTCGTAAAGCTATTCTGAAGGCCATTTGGGTCATCTTGAGCTGGCGGAAGGCCGAGAAGGCGAGACTGCGAACAAGTTGTGGAAAAGCGACAAAGGGGAATCCAGTATTATAGCATCTTCGGGCCCTGTTAAGAATTCTCTTGAAACCGTCTTGACAGCCTCCTGGGCAGTCCTCAAGCCATCTTGGGCTCTCTTGGGGTCATCTTGGGTCGTCTTAGAGACATCTTGGGCCAGCTCGGCGGCCTTGGTGGCCTGCCTGGGCCACCTTGGAAGCCATCTTGGTCGTCCTCGACTCTTTGGAGAGCGCCAGGGACAGGCCTGGGAGCCGACAGAGCCTCGGTGCGATGCGCGCGGGCCAGCGTGACGAGAGAGGGGGGTCCCTAGGCAATTACACAAGCCCAATCAGACAGCACTTGGAATTCTAGCACGCCCCAACGTGCCAGGAGGCACGGTGGCGGATAAGGAACAGGGATGCAGCAAGAGGATGGAGGAGGAACATTGCATGCGAGGTTGAGGAGGATGAGGAGGATGGGGAGGACGAGGAGGGGAGAGGGGAAGCAAGGCATGATTCGGGGAGAAAGTGGGTGTGGCTTCGGAGACAGCTCAGAAAGCTTCTCGGAAGCCTGGAAGCCGTCTGAGCCCTCTGAGAAGGCCCGCCCCCTCTGCCTTTCCCCCTTGTGCGCACCACCGAGGGGATGTGATGGGTAGGAGAGGACGCGAGGGACGCGAGGACGGGCAAGGGTCCGACACGCAGCAGAACAGTTGCAGAGCGAACGTAGCGTTTCGAGTACAGCCCGGCTCGTGAGCCGACCCCAGCGCCCTCGAGGCTGCTGACTGATGCCCTCGAGAATCACCGCGTCGACTGGCGCACCGAAGAGCTCTGCAGCCGCTCCGCATGTCGAAGCCAAGCCTCCAAGAAGCGGGAGGGGAAGCCCCGACTTTGCAGCGGCCGAGGAGATCGCGAACCTGCGGGACCAGATGCGGCAGATCTCGCAGCTGGAGCGCCGCCGCCCGCGGGGGCGCTCGGGGGGAGAGGAGGAGGAGGAGGAGGAGGAGGAGGAGGAGGAGGAGGAGGAGGAGGAGGAGGAGGAGGAGGAGGAAGGCCTTCTCAGAAGGCGGCGGGGCCTCTCAGAAGCCCTCGCGCCCGCTGAGAGGCGCTCTGGGTCCTCGGGGAGGACCAGGGGGCTTCCGAGCCTTCTGAGAAGGCCTTCCCGCAGATCCCCCACGGCATGTCTGTTTCATTACGTTCACCCGCCGAGGTCCTGACCCATTCCCTTGGACCCGTTTTCATCCGGAGTCGTTGTTTGACGGTCCCGAGGGCGTGTCAGGGCCCCCAGAGGCCGAAAAGAGCAACAAACCTTCCGTCATGAACTGTTCACTGCCCGAGGGGGCCTGGGGGCCTTCTCTCTTCCCCCCCGCGCCCTCCGCCAGGAGCGGGAGCGGGAGCGGGGCCGCCGAGGCGCCACGGGGCCCTCGAGCTGCCAGGGGCGGCCCGGCTCGCCCCCGCGGAGGCGCGGCACGGGGCGCCCGCCCCTGGCGGGGGGCGCAGAGGGGGAGCGCGAGCGGGAGCGGGAGCGGCGGCAGGAGCAGGGCAAGGCCTCGGAAGGCACTGCCGGGAGGCCTCCGCTTCCTCCCCCGCCTCCGCCTTGGCCGCCTCATCCTCTTCCTCCTCCCTCCTCCTCCCTCCTCCTCCCTCCTCCCTCCCTCCCTCCTCCTCCTCCTCCCTCCTCCTCCTCTCCTCCTCCTCCTCCTCCTTCCTCCTCTCCTCCTCCTCCTCCTCCTCCTCCTCCTCCTCCTCCTCCTCCTTCCTCCTCCTTCTCCTCCTCTCCGCGTCTCGCGCCTCCCCGCCGCCTCCCCCCCCGCCGCTGCCGCCTCCGCCTCCGCCCCCGCCTCCTCCTCCTCTATCTCCTCTTCCTCCTCCTCTCCTCCTCCTCCTCCTCCGCCTCTTCCGCGCCTCGCGCTTCCACGGCTGCGGGCCTTCGGGGGCAGGTGGCCCCGTATGATGGGGCAGGGCGGCCCTGCATCCGAGAGCAGG
>CAUYUJ010012781.1:282118-287437 GCA_963575745.1 Prorocentrum cordatum
CACAACATTACTTCCTGGACTGGGTACCCATGTGCTGGCACCTGCGCGGCTTCAACCTCATGGTGACCAGCGTATACCTGGGCCCCACGGGCAGCCTGCACGGTATCCTCGCAACCAAGCTCACATCGATGGCAGCGTTTTTGAAGAGCTGCCGACACCCATGGATTGCAGTGGGCGGTTGGAACACTACGCCAGAACGGCTCTGGGCTTCGGGCTGGCCGCAAGCTATGGGGGCCGACATCGCCACAATCCCAGACGGCTACACCTGCTACACCCGCAACAGCAAGAAGGGCACCACCTCGGCATCGCTCATCGACTACGCGCTGGTCAGCCACGAGGCCCGCAAGTACTTCATCGGCCTGGAGACTACTTCGGCACCGTGGAGGACACGCGGGGCAGATACTGAAGATACGGGGTGCCGCCAAACCAGTCACCGTCCGACAACTGCAACCCCCGGCGCACTTCACGCACCCACCAGCCCCCCCGAAGTCGCCAGACCCCAACAGCAAGCGACAGAAGGAGAAACAACGGGAGACCCAAGCAGACGACGGGACACATCAGCGCCCCAGCGACCTGCGCCAGGCGGCGCCCGAAGCACCCGACATCGACATCCAGTACTACACGGATCCCTCACCACGGAGATGAACAAGGGATGGGCAGAGCTCGGCAGCTCAGCATCAATACTGCCAGCACCGCCACACCACAACAACATGGACGACCAACACTACGACCCATGAACGACATCGACCAGGACCTCCACAACGCGATGGACAGCAACCAGCCCTCCGACGAGCCGCCGACCTACAACTTCGTAGACCAGGAGGGCGGCCAGGAGCTGGATACAATACAGAGCGCACCTGAGAAGGCGGACAGGGCGCCATCTCAGGCGCCCTCCCTCCCAGGTACGAAGTCCGCGAACTCCGTGGACACCCGCGTCCTGGACGACCTGTGGCAGGTGGCGCGATTGACCTCGAAGCCCCGGCCCGAATACGAACACCCCCCCGACTACATCAGCCAAGGGGCGGCCTACATGGCCGACCCGCGCGCGGCCAGCGCGTTGGGACAGGAGTGCGGCCAGTTCGTCAACACTTTGGAGACATTCTACTGCGCCGCCTACGCCATCCAGCCCCAGGACAGGCGCCGCTACACAGGAAGAGGAAGGGCGGGGATGATGACAACCACGAGAGCTACGCCTCGCACCAGGCGCACGCATTACAGCAATCAACAGACCGATTGGTGGGGACGGCTGGCTACTACGCCGCGAGCCTACCTCGCTTTGCGACAACGAAGACACGGCGTGAAGCAACAGCGCCAGCTGGAGGCAGCAGCACGACAGCTGGCATATGAGGGCATCCCCACGGGTGGAGTCCTACTCAACCAAACAGCCAGACGGCGCCGAGATTTTTGGGCCGACCGACTACGGAAGCTCCACAGTATCGGACTGGACATACTACAGGGATTGGCAGACCAAGTCGAGCGCGAAGTCAAGAATGCCCTGAAGTTCGACATGAGAGCCAGATCGCGCAACTTCATGATCTGGCTCACAGACACCACAACAGCCACCCCAGGCAAGTTACACAAGATAACCAAGCCCCAACAGCGACACGAGGAAGAGTACGTTCACGTCCGAGGCAAGGCATGCTGCCCGCGTACCATCATCGACGCCAAGACCAACGAGATCAGAGAGCTCTGGCAGCACCCAACGCTCACGCACCAGGACTACGTCGCCACCATCTCCTATGTAAAAGACAATGCCAGCACAGCCCCACCCACGAACTGGACCATAGACGACCTGGGCTACTCACTGCGATGCCCCCCCCCCCCCCCCCCCCCCCGACAAGGGCAAGGGCGTCGAGCAAATCGCAAGCCCAGACCTGCGACGAGTCCCGCAGGCTGGGCGGCAACAGCTGGTGGACCTGTTCAACAGCTGCGAGCGCGAGCTCGCTTGGCCATGGCAGTTACTGAGCACCACCATCATGCTACAGCCAAAGACAGAAGGGGACAGGGAACTCGGGCTGTTACCGCAGATATGCAGGGATTGGGAGAAGCTCACAAGGCCAACGGTGGACAAATGGGTACGTATTGCAGGTCGGCACGGGGGCGCGGCCCTGGCAGGTAGCAGCTGCCTGCGGGAGGCAGCGGCACGCGTCCTGGGCGACGAGATCTGCGACGCACTCCAGCTCGCCCGCGCCGCCACATTGGCCGACATCAAAAGGTTCTACGACACACTGGACAATTCTACAGGTGGTGTACGCGACCAGGCACATGTGGTTCCCTCCACAGATACTGGCGCTTGAGCTGCAGCTCCGCACCTTCGTGCGCTTCCTGCGACAAGTCTCGACATACGGACAGCCAATCCTGCCCCCACGATCCCTGGTGGCAGGATCACGGCACGCGAACAACCTCGCCAGGGCAGTCCTGTACCAGGCACTGCACCGCATGCACTACCACGCCCCAGCGGTGATGGCCAGAGCCTGGTTTGACGACGTGGAGCCCAGTGCGACTGGAAGCAAGCAACGAGCCGCCGACGCCATCATCCAGGCAACTACCACGTACGCACGCTGCCTGAGCGAGCAAGGACTCGAGATGGCCGACAAGAGTGTGGTTATCAGCAACGACATGGGCACGACGCACTCCATCTGCATGCAAGTGCGACAACAGGGAATCCACATCAAGGCGGCGACCACTGGCCGAGACCTCGGACTGGATCGGGCAGGGCGTGCGCCAACGAGCAGGCCAACACATAGCAAGTGACGCCGACAAGCAGCAGGGCGCCTACGAAACATAGCGCTGAAGCTACGCCGACTGCGAGCACAGCGCAAGGGAGCATTGATCACGCAAGATCTCATGGCCTCATACCTCTACGGACGCAGAGTGCACGGTGAAGCGCCGACAGCCATTACGACAGCAAGACGTCGGTGCGCCAGGGCGCTGGGGAAGCACTGATCGGGCAGATGCCTCCACACCTACCTCGCCCTGGCGGGCGCGGACCCAGCTACAGCCATCCTCAGAGGGGTAATGGACACATGGTTCGACGTCTGGAGCCGACGCGGCCACCTGCACCAGGAAGCCCACCAGGCATGGCCAGTTACCTACCAGCATCTCCACAACGTACCCCCCATCTACCGATGGAAGCAGAGGAGAGGCCTCATTGGGACGGTCATACTATCATTATGGGAGATTGGTTGGGACGCAGCATCCCCAACAGAGTGGATCGACAACCAGGGCAACTTGTGGCAGATGGGAGATGACGACCACTGTGGGGACCCTGCCGACGTGATCCACGCCATATTGGGACGCACACCAGCTCCAGCCCTTGGCCAAGGCAGCGAACCACTGGCTTGGAAAAGGCTGCGAGTTGGGCATCGACACATACGACCTCAGCACACAATTACGCAAGTTACGCAGACAAGGCAAGTACCACGACGCAGGAATGTTTCAAGCAATAGCTTGTGCAGCGATGTGGACGCCAGAGCGCAAGCACCATACCTTCGACAACACGGGCACCAAATGCGAATGTGGATTGGTTTGCGACGATCTACACAGAGTATGGGGCACCTGCGCAGAGCGAGACGAGGACCACGAGGATTACGTGAAGACCAACATGGGAGTGGACCACGCCGCCAGAATGCATGACCACCAACCGACCGATAAGCTTCGGCGACGATGGCGGCACCCTCGACACAGGCGACATCACAATAATCAGCGCAGACGGAAGCGGCGGGAGCGGCGGGGCGCATGCCAGCGACCCACGATACAGACGACGCGTCTGGGGATGGACCATTTTGGCAAAAGAGGATGGATCATGGAGAATAAACCAAGCCCAGTACGGACCTCTGCCGGGACGACGCCAGACCAACAACCGAGCGGAGTTGCGGGCCATCGTCCAGGCGCTCAGGTCCATCAGGGGTAGAGTGCTCATATGGACCGACTCGGACGTCGCAATCCGAGGATGGCAGAGGGCACGCAACGTCAGAGCAGCCACGCCTAGAAGCAACAGGGACATCTGGGACGCTATGGAGAACGCCTTGCAGCAGCGCAGCCCAGGGCACGAGCACCCATCCGAGCAGGTGGGGCTGCGCCACATCAGCAGCCACCTGGAGGCCGAGGAGATGGTCGCGCTGCACCTCGACGAGCAGGCATGGCTCGGCAACGCGGTGGCTGACGCCTTGGCGGAGCGGGGCGCGGCCCAGCATGCGATCCCAGCAGCGCAGATGCGCTTGTATGAATGGGCGCGAGCGACGGCCTCGCTCGCGTGGAAACGCCCCCATTCGCGCCCACCTCGACGCTGTCGCTCGAGATCCGTCGCCCCAGGAGGCCCAGGAGGCTGCAGGAGCAAGAAGAACCAGAGCTCGACGGATTAGTGGGTTGAGCCTGGCCCTCTCCTCCACCCCGCATCACCCCATCCCTCCCGTAGTAGATGGCAATGTAGCTCGTGCAACGAAGCAATCAGCAGCAAGTCTGGACTCGCCACAATCAAAAGATGGCTTAGGATTTGCAAGCCCCAGCCCCTAGGGATCCCTAAGGTCCGAGGTGGTTTAGTTAGGCACTCTGTCCAGATAGGCCTAAGAGCTGTTCGCACATCGCACACAATGGAGTATGCTGAGCATGCCTCCGTGTGGTGGTGCAGAGTCTGTGGCCGTCGAGCCAAAGCGTCTGACGGGGGGAGTATCAAGGGGCTTTTCGACCCCTGCGGCCCCCCCCCACTAAGAATGGGAAGTATGGTATTTCTTGTTTGTCTCGGGGTAAATATATCCCACACTAGAGCCCGTGCCCTGATCTCTGGGGCCCTCGGGACCTGTGCCGCTCTAGGGGCCCCAAGTGCTTCTGGGCTCCCGAGGCGGCACCCGCCCATGCGAAACTCGACTGCGTCGATGCCGAATTCTCCCGAATTCTCCTCATCCTCCCCCCCTCGCCCCTCTTGAACACTCGCGTGCAAGTGCCCTTCTCGACTTGCGTGGTGTCCGCGCGCGCAGGTCGTTTTTGCCCCCCGTCCATGCAAGTACATTTGCCCACTGGCGGCTCCATTCTTTTCGAGCCAGGCATGTTCGCTCAGCTTGGCCGCTTGCGGCCCGTCGTCGGCTGCGGACGGCCTCGGCTTCGCTGCCGCTCCTTGGTCGGTGTTTTTGTCGACCGCGCCGTGGCCGTGGGCGGCCTCTCGGGACTGGCCCCCATCGACAGCCCCCCTCGGACCTCCTCCTCTTCTTCCTCCTCCTCCTCCTCCTCCTCCTCCTCCTCCTCCTCCTCCCCCTCCTCCCCCTCCTCCCTCCTCCTCCTCCTCCTCCTCCTCCTCCTCATCCTCCTCCTCCTCCTCCTCCT